>OZ007585.1:0-13988 GCA_963931925.1 Onchidella celtica | reverse complement strand
TGCTTGTAATGGGTAAGAAGTAATTCAATTCCAAGTTTGCAACTTGATGTTTTAGATTAAACTATCACCCTGTCGAGGGACTTATCCTCGTCTATGGCCTGACAAGCCACCATTTTGATTAAACTAGACAAAACTATAGAACTTTTTTTCATATTGAAGGGATATAAATAAGGACTGAGATAAAAAGAAAATACAACACTGTAGCTGGGCCCGCCAAAGTTAAATACGGCTCCTCAATAGGGCAAGCACCTAGCCACGTAAGAAGGATAAACACAAGAACAAAATTTCAATACAGGACCTGATAAGGCGGTGTGAAGGCCGCAGGCACTGAGGCCTTAGCTCTAGCTAAGGGTAAAAAATAAAGGACTATAACTGATATTACTAGTGCCACAACACCCCCAAGCTTAGAGGGAATTGATCGTAAAATAGCATAAGCAAATAGAAAGTACCACTCAGGCTGAATATGGGTAGGTGTTACTATCGGGTTTGCACATGTGAAGTTTTCAGGGTCGGTAAGTAATGTGGGATAAAATAGGCCTACCAATGTAAGCATCAAAAAAACAATCAGAAAGCCAACACCGTCTTTTCATGAATAGTACGGGTGAAAAGAAATCTTATTAACGTGGTTAAGGTCTCCTAGCGGATTAGTTGATCCTTTTTCATGAAGGAAAAGAATATGAAGCCCTGACAAACCTCCAATCAAAAAGGGGAGAATAAAGTGCAGGGAAAAAAATCGATTTAAAGTAGACTGGCTTACGGAGAACCCACCTCAGACTCATTCTACAATGGACGGCCCAAGATACGGAACCGCAGAAAGAAGATTAGTAATTACAGTTGCTCCTCAGAAGGATATTTGTCCTCATGGTAATACATAACCTAAGAAAGCAGTCCCTATACTAACTAGTAGAATAGTCACTCCAACTATTCAAGTTCGTGGTTGGGTGATATACCTTTGATAATAAATTCCTCGACCAATATGAAGATATATAAAAAGAAAGAAAAACGAAGCTCCATTTGCATGAACAGATCGAAATAACCACCCACCCGGGGTGTCCCGCATAATGTGAATCACCGAATTAAATGTATTCACTATATCTGCTGTATAGTGCATGGAGAGGAATAGCCCGGTTACAATTTGGACCCCCAGTAAGAGACCTAAAATAGAGCCACCATTCCATCAAATGGAAAAACTTATAGGGCTAGGCAATCCTGCTAGGCCCTCAATAGTACGGATTTTTTGCAAATCATCTAGAGTATGATATAACATTAATTGTGTCCCTTCCACGTAATCGAAGCAGTCTAACTAATAAGGATAGACCAAAGGCCGCCTCACAGGCCGCGAAAACTAATAGTAGTAAAAAAAGGTGGCTACTAAAACTAGATAAGAGACTAACAGAATAAAAGAAGCTCAGCACTGACAACATCAGAGCCTCCAAGCTCACTAATATTGCTAAAATATGAACTCGTTGACGTGCAAAGGCCCAGGCAAAAAAAGCTACTAACACAGAGGAGACATAAAACATAATCACTTTAGGTTACGAAACTAATAAGTACCAACACTAAGGCACAAAGGGAAAATGGTAAAAATGATTTTCAGCATAATATTATAAGTAGATCATATCGGTGTCGCGGGTATGCGCTTCGCACAAACAAGAACAAGCTCCTTACTATTAGTGAAAGAAGACAAACCAACAAAGCCCCCTTACAATAAAAAAACCAAACTACAGTGGCTAAAGATATAAATAGAATTATTGTGTACTCTGCCAAAAAGAGTAAGGCAAATAGAGCCCCCCCATATTCAATGTTAAATCCTGATACAAGCTCGGACTCTCCTTCTGCAAAATCAAAAGGAGCCCGATTAGTTTCTGCCAGCCTTCTCACAAACCACACCAACATAGAAGGGATAAATAAAAGGATTGTAGGAAAAGCTCTGTATGCCGCATCTCAACTACAAGTATATAAACATAGTGCAGGGAACAGTAAAATCAGGATTATTCTTACCTCATAAGAGATAGTCTGGGCAGCGGCCCGAATTGCTCCTAAAAAGGCATACTTAGAGTTAGACGCTCAGCCTGCGAGTATTGTACCATAAACATTTAAAGCGGAAATACAGAAAAACAATAAGAGACCTCATCCTACCATCTTTGAAGAAAACTCTCTTGGATAAAGATGTCATATACTTAGCCCTAAGGTGAGACTCAGTGCTGGGGCAAACCAGAATAAAAATTGATTTGCACCATAGGGCACTAAGCCTTCTTTCACAAACAATTTTAAAGCATCAGCTAAAGGTTGTACCACCCCCCACAGACCAACTTTATTGGGGCCTTTCCGGATTTGGACAAGACCTAAAACTTTACGCTCCAAAAGAGTAAAAAAGGCTACAGCTAAAAGAACACATAAACAAGTTACTACGCTAGATAAAAGTTGAACAAGCAATAAAAACAACTGCTATTGAGATAAGCCCTCGTGAAAGAGCACTCCTAGATTTAGGTCAGGCAAAGACTTGTCTTCACTCCTTAGTGATAAAGAAAAATCTCTTTCTTAAAGAAAAAGATGGCTCAAGTCAACCATAGTCAAGGGCTGATAAGTTACGGGTAACTGGAGCAAAAATCTTAGTACTATAAACGTATCCTGGGGTTAAAAAGAACAAAGTAGATAGTATTTGTGACTTATGAAGACCTACCATAGTTAGTCCTAAAAAAAGGCCTAAGCCGGTCACAACATTAATTAGGGAAATTAAAACACTAGGAATAAACACACACTCCAAAATAAACGGGTCGATAGAAGCAAATAACTTTCCTCCTATAAGCCCCCCAAAACCCAAAACAAATATAGGACAAACTACATAATATGAGGTGACAGCTGAGATTCCTGGTATCACTGGCTTTCTTCAGACTACTGCCTTTAAGGTTCGTGATACATACTTAGCCGTTATTATAGTAGCAACTAATATAAAAAAGATTGAAACCAGATTAATCCCAGATTGAAATATTTTTTCCAAAATCACATGCTTTGAGTAAAATGCTCTTATAAAAGGAGCCCCTACTAAACATAGTCTTGATAAATTAAATATTACCATTGCAGCGGGCATTCTTAAACCAACACCCCCTAAGAGCCGGATGTCTTGGGCCCCAAAACTTGCTATTAATAGTGCCCCGGCCGCCAAGAATAGTAATGCCTTAAATAAAGCGTGAGTATAAAGATGAAATAAAGCAAGAGCTGTTCTACCGAGGCCCAAACTAAAAACCATGACTCCAAGCTGTCTTAGGGTTGATAAGGCAATAATTTTCTTAATATCGTTTTCAAATGTTGCAGCTCAACCACCTAATAAGCACGTTACGGCCCCACAGAACAACAACAAGGTACTAATACTATCTTCCAAAGGTAAGTTATAGCTTAGTCGGATTACCAAAAAAATTCCAGCTGTTACTAAAGTAGAGGAGTGTACTAAGGCTCTGACAGGGGTAGGGGCGGCTATGGCCGCTGGTAGCCACGCACTAAAAGGATACTGAGCTCTTTTAGTAAGCGCAGCTACCCTAAAAAGAAAGATTAAGACGCCCATAGAAGGAGCCAGCGAGGCAAAAGTAAACTGTCCTTCAATAACAAATAAAGCAGATCCTCTAACAATTAAGGCATCTCCAATTCGGTTAACTATAAGCGTTTGAAAACCTGCTGTAAGGGACTCATATCTTTGGTAATAAATAATCAAGGCAAACGAGGTGATCCCTAAACCATCCCACCCTACAAGTAGTCAAAATAAAGACCCTGAGAAAATCAAAAGATTTATAGAAATTACAAATGCTAGTAAGAGCCAGATAAAACGATAAAAGTAAAGGTCTTCTTCTATATATTTACAGGCAAAAGTAAACACACAAGCAGAAATGAGGGTAACCACGGCCCCAAACCTTAAACTAATCTTATCTACCACAGTAGAAAATGAAAAGACTACCCTTGAAAGCGCAAAGAGATCATATTCTAAAATAAGAGTAGACTCCCCCATTAAAAAAAATGAAAACCTAAATCAAAAAAGTACACAAAAACCCCCCAGTAACACAGGAAGGCGTATTTTACTCGCGAGATTCAATCTTAATACTACCCGGACCGAGTACAATACGTGCAACAGCTAGAAAAGCAGCTAATAGGATTGTCACCAGGGCCATTAAAAGAAAAAGAGACAGCTCCACCCCAGACTCAAATACGGAACCCCCAAGAACCCGCCATGGAAGTCTTCAGGGAGTGAGTAGCATAGCTAGGAGGCCTGCCCCTGCGGCAGAAGCTATCAGCCCAGGATTTATAGTAAAAGGATAATTTCTTCTAACCATGCAAACATAAATGAAAAGAACCAGAAGCCCTCCGACATAAACTAGGAACAGAATATATCCGTATCAAGTCCTTGAAATTAAAGCAATAATTCTGACTAAAGAAAACCTAATTAACACCAAGGTACCGCCCAATCTCAGTGGCCTTCTTATGACAGGAAACATTATTATTAAACAAAAAGTTAAAAGAAAAACGATAAGTACCAGATTTAAAAATGGGACGCCCCATCTTCTAACTTCCAAAGTTAGCGTTTTCAATAAACTGTTTTTAAGGTAATGGATTAGGGTCAAAGACCTCTACCAGAGTGCAAATCAGGCCTTCTAATTAAAGTACTATTCCGACTAACCAAAAGGCTATAAGATGATCCTAAGTCAACGGCATTTCTCTGCCAAGTCAAAATGTAAAGCAAGCTTACGCTAACCTGGGTCCTTTCGTACTGGAGGTAGCTAAAAAAAGATAGAATCTGACCTGGCTTGCGCCGGTCTGAACTCAGATCATGTAGGGTAATTTGTTCGAACAGAACAATCTCTGTTGGCTGCTAGCCATAAAGTCCCTAGTCCAACATCGAGGTCACAAACTTTTAAAAATTATGCTGTTATCCCTAGGGTAGTTTCATTCGCTCCTTTTATAGACGTCTCGTTAAATAAATATTTAGGAGGGTTAAATTTCTAGTACTGCTCTCCCTGCCGCCCCAGCAAAAAACCTTAAGAAACTAGTTCCTTCAGGTTTAAAAACTCCTAGGGTCTTCTCGTCTTTTTTCTCTTAAAGGAATTTTCACCTTTTTAGTAAGTTAAGTCGATTTTCATGGAGACAGATACTCCCCATAAACCCATTCATACACGACTCCATTTAAAAGCCAACTGATTACGCTACCTTAGCACAGTCAGGGTACTGCGGCCATTTAAATTATCATTGGGCAGGGCTCACCTCAAATATAATCTCTTGAGGCTATGTTTTTGGTAAACAGGTGAGGATTATTATTGCCGAGTTCCTTCATAAAGTTTAAGGATATTACTAATTTAAACATTATCCAAAGACTACTAAGTTCAGGTCTTGGTCCTGATATGAGTAAGATTATAAGCTCCTATTTGTCCTCTATTTAAGAACACACTTAAGGTTTTACCCACTATAAAGAGGAAACGAAGAACAATTCTTTAAGAATGAGATCTCAACACCCCATTCCTGTTTTATGTACTATATACATTTCTCAGGAATCCAGATATCATAAGAATTGTAGGCATTTCACCCCTAAGTCAAACTCATGTTTTACTAATGCCACAGTAAAATGGGAACTAGACTAAAGACCTGAAAGACTTAGATCTTCTTATTTCGGGAAATAATAACCATTATAAGTTTAGTTTAACCATTATGCAAAAGGTAAGCTCACCTAAAAATTTTTGTAAGAACAACTTCTGTTATACAAATTTCGTTTTAATTCTAAAAACTAAAAAAATGGGACACCTTATTCTAGGCCCTTCTTAATGTAACTAAGATGTACGATATACTTTACCCCAAAACCTAAATAGGACTTACAGACGTTTCCATATTGCTATGAAAGTCTGGAGGAAGGGATATATCTCATTCTCGGGAGATTGCTGATGCGTCAGGAAATAGAACTCTTCGCTGAGAAATAAACGCTTCCCAGACAATAAATATAAACATAACTACTGCAATAATTGAGAATAAGGACCCGAAAGAGGAGAGCTGATTCCATTGATAGTAAGAGTCCGGGTAATCAATATAACGACGGGGCATACCTGCCAATCCCAAGAAGTGTTGAGGAAAGAATGTTAAATTGACAGAAAAAAATATCACCAAAAACTGGGCCTTCGCCCATCGCTCGTGAAGAGACAGTCCTGTTATTACAGGGAACCAGTAAACCAGTCCAGCAAAAATCGCAAATACAGCGCCTATAGATAAAACATAATGAAAATGTGCCACAACATAATAGGTGTCATGAAGCACAATGTCCAAGGAGGAATTAGACAGAACAATTCCAGTTAATCCCCCCATCGTAAAGAGGAAGATAAACCCTAGTACCCAATACATAGCAGCTCCTAAGTGACACCGACTCCCGTATAAAGTCATTAGTCAGCTAAAAATCTTAATACCCGTGGGCACAGCAATTACCATTGTGGCAGCAGTAAAATAAGCCCGCGTGTCAACATCTATTCCCACAGTAAACATGTGATGTGCTCAGACAATAAACCCTAAGATTCCAATAGACACTATTGCGTAAATTATTCCAAGGGTCCCGAAAGCTGGTTTTACAGTGAAATTTCTCAAAATATGAGAAACTATACCAAAGCCTGGTAAAATTAAAATGTAAACTTCCGGGTGCCCGAAGAACCAGAATAAATGTTGGTATAAAATAGGATCCCCCCCGCCTGCGGGGTCAAAAAAGCTTGTATTAAAGTTACGATCGGTTAATAGTATTGTAATAGCCCCGGCTAAAACAGGGAGAGAAAGCAATAAAAGAAACACCGTTACTAGAATAGATCATACAAATAGGTTTACACGTTCCATTGTTATTCCTGGTGAGCGCATATTAAAGATGGTGGTAATAAAGTTAATTGCCCCTAGAATAGACGATATACCAGCCAAGTGTAAAGAAAAAATTACAAGATCTACAGACCCCCCTCTGTGGCCAATAGGTCCTCTTAAAGGGGGATATACTGTTCACCCTGTACCAGCACCCCCTTCAACCATACTTGAGACAATTAGAAGGATAAAAGAAGGAGGAAGAAGCCAGAACCTTATATTATTTATCCGGGGAAATCTTATATCAGGTGCCCCAATAAGCAAAGGGACCATCCAGTTCCCAAACCCCCCAATTATTAAAGGCATTACTATAAAAAAAATCATTACAAAAGCATGGGCAGTAACAATAACATTATAGAAGTGGTTATCTAGCAACACACCAGCAGTACCAAGCTCGAATCGAATTAATAGTGACAATCCTGTCCCTACTAGTCCACATCAAATCCCAAAAATTATATAAAGAGTACCAATATCTTTATGGTTTGTTGAATATAATCATCGCAAAAGGGGCACCGCCCGTAAGTAGATTAAAAATCTACGGCCTCAGTGCTCGGCCACTTAAAAAGAAGGAAACCAGCAGTCACGCCACACCTAGAAAATTAACTACCATAAAACTAAAAGCGCTAAATCGTGCAGGAAATCGAGTTCTTCTTAATAAGAAAGAATAAGAAAACTTCAAATAGAATATTAGCCTTAAAAGAGCCCCAATTAATGGGAGCCCCAGCCAGATAAAGCCATTCTCTGTTATCAGTGCAAGTTGTACTACTTTTAACTTTGCTAAAAACATAATAAAAGGGGGTACCCCCCCTATAGATAGCACTCCTATAGAGCCCATAAACATGTCCCCTTGCCATAAAAACAGTAGCAAGAAAATCAAGACTAACAAATAAACAGCTAAGTATAATCACAAGCCACCAAACACGGTAGCTACCCCTATCCAGCCACTATGAGCAATAGAAGAGGCCCCTAATATTGCTCGAATATTAGTCTGGTTATTCCCAAGAGAAGCACCAACAATAGCTGACACCCCAGACAACAGTAAAACTCATCTCACAGACTCTGGAAAGATATTATTAAATTCAGACAAAAAAGCTAGCGGTGGGATTTTTAATGGTCCTAAAATAAAGCATACAGAGACTCATCCCAGACCAAATACTACCCTTGTCACCCAGAAGTGACCCGGAAAAATAGCAAGCTTAAGGCAGACTCCTATAAGAAATATAAAACTATAGATAAAATCTGACTTAAGTAAAGTGAATAAGACCATGCCCCCTACAAAAATAAGGGCACTTGCAAGAGCCTGAACACAAAAATACTTCAGAGCAGACTCTTTACTAAATGAGCTATTCCCAAGAAACAAGAGGGGGATCAGCCCCAGGATACCAATCTCTATTCCAGCTCAACACACCGGTCACCTACTAGCAGAAACACTGATAACCGGACCGAGAACTAGTATTAAGAAAAAGAGTAAGTTTCTAATAGACATTAAAGCAGCGGGAAACTCCCGTATAAGTCAACATCAATGACCCCCGCTCCGCCGGCGGCTGCTCAGTTCTTTTTCTATACTAAAACTAATGGTATCTTTTACACTTAATGCAACGCACTCCTTTTCATCTAGTGGAATTTAGTCCTTGACCTATTCTAGGGTCCTTTGCTATCCTTTGCATGCCAGTAGGCCTAGTTTTTACTCTTTATGGAGGAAGAATCCTCCTACTAGCTGTAGGTGCTTTCTCCACAGCTTTAATCGCCACCCTCTGATGACGGGATGTAGTACGAGAGTCGACCTACCAGGGTCACCACAGCTCTAACGTAGTTAGAGGCTTAAAAATAGGAGTGGGCTTGTTTATTGTATCAGAAGTTTGTTTCTTTTTTGCTTTTTTTTGGGCTTACTTCCACAGAAGTCTAGCCCCTTCAATTGAAATTGGGGCCCACTGACCCCCAGTTGGCATTACCACATTAGAAACATTTCAAGTTCCTTTATTAAATACATCAGTATTACTACTTAGAGGGGTAAGGATTACCTGAGCCCATCACAGGATCGAAGAAGCGAACCATAAGTCCGCCCTACAAGGCTTGGCACTAACTCTTGTCTTGGGAGTTTACTTCTTGTTTTTACAATATGGGGAGTATAAGGAAACCAGGTTTACTTTAGCTGATAGAATCTATGGGAGATCTTTCTTTTTAGCCACTGGCTTTCACGGAACCCATGTAGCCGTAGGGGCTACTTTTCTTTCGGTTTGTCTTTACCGACTGTTTAAACACCATTTTGACACTAGTCACCATGTCGGCTTTTTGGCAGCTGCCTGATATTGACATTTTGTAGACGTTGTTTGACTGTTTCTTTATGTAAGGATTTACTGATGAGGATCATACCAAGATAGCTTAGACAAAAGCGTTGATTTTGTAATTCAAAGATAGAGACCCTCTTCTTGGTAAGTAGAACACTACTTAAAAAAAGATTTCTCTCTTTAAGAGAAAAAGAAGAGGCGCGAAATGAGCAATTAAAGAAAGTATCTCAAAACTACGTAAAGGCTTCCCAGGAACCACAAAGGTTCTTGGCGCCCCATGATTGATTCTTGTATAAAGAAATATATTATAAGCTGCGCTGACAAATACCATTAAGGCCATTACGATTACTATAAAAATTCTAACACTCCACAGACAAGGAACAATAAGCAATTCCCCTAAAAGATTTAAAGTTAGGGGGGCTGCTATATTAATGCAACAGAAACTAAACCAGAATAAAGAAAGAATGGGGTACAGGGATAAAATCCCGCCCAAATACCTCAATCTTCGTGAATGAGACTTAGCATATGTGAAATATGCAAGGCAGAACAATGCCGAAGAGGATAGCCCGTGAGCAAACATAGTGACTGTAGCTCTTATAATCCCCCATCTACGGTCTAGTATTAGTCCTGCTGCTACAATTCCTATATGTCCGACAGATGAGTAAGCAACAAGAGCCTTTATATCCACTTGACGTAGACACATTAAGGACGATAAAAGACCCCCCCACATACTAATAGCACATAAAAAGAACACTGGAAGGCTACCACCAGCAAAGAAGAAAACCTTGTTTATTTGATAGAGGCCGTAACCCCCAAGTTTTAGTAGAATTCCTGCCAAGATCATAGACCCCGCCAAGGGAGCTTCCACATGCGCCTTCGGCAGCCAGAGATGAAAAGAATACATGGGGAGCTTTACCAGAAATGCAGCATACCCTACAAACACTAAGATACCTGCCCCTGAATACGGAATTCTTATTATTATAGCAATACTTCCTCTACCAGACTCATAACACCGAAAAATCAACAGCGCCAATAAAGGTAAAGAAGCAGCCACTGTGTAAATCACCATATATGTGCCCGCTTGTAATCGTTCAGGCTGATAGCCTCACCCAATAATCAGTATTAGAGTAGGGATTAGCGAAGCTTCGAATAAAACGTAAAACATAATGACGTTTCCAATAGAAAAAGTAGAAACTAAAATTAACCCAAGAATCAAGATTCAGAAAATATACTTAACGTCTTTTTCGGAGGGGGTAGAAATCAGAGAAAAAAAGCACAACATTAAAGAAAGTAAGACCATAAGCACCCTAAGAGAGCCGCCCCTAAAAGCTAAGTCCCCCCACAACGTGAACCGCTGGTATACTAGAGTAAGGCTAATTAACCTTACCAAGAAAATCCCACTTGAAGCAGCCCCCCAAAACCTACACAGACAACCACAGGCAACAATCCCAAAAATAATACTAAGCACAGTAGAAGAGGAGGTAGTTTCCCCCAGATCAAAGTTAGCAGCCTCAATCAATATCTTCTAGAAATTTTTGTTATATGGGGATTTTGAAAGTCTCTTACGGGAGTAACTCCCACCCGATGGGATCATCGGTATGTTTAGAATTGCCCTAAGGTTCTCAGTTACCTTAAGAGCCGCTTTGCTTATGATTTATTTGTTTACTGGTTATGTTAGTGCCACCCCTGCGGAAGAGAAACAGACCCCGTTTGAATGCGGTTTTGAGCCAATAAGAGAGACTCGTTCTCCATTTTCTACTCGTTTTTTCATTTTAGTGGTACTCTTTCTCGTCTTTGATGTAGAGGTAGCCTTATTATTTCCTGTTTTATCGATACTGGCGGCGGGAGCCCCAATTTTAACAGGAACCACCCTCTTTCTTTTTTTACTAGTACTATTAGTTGGCCTATTCCATGAGTGAAATGAAGGGGCTATCGACTGAGTTAGTAGGTTTTAGGGTAAGCTAAAACTAAGCTGTTGGGCTCATAACCCAAAAATGGTGTAACCCCCTAAAACACTTTGCTCTGATGTAAAATTTACTTTTTCTACACTATGATATGGAGGTTAACGCGCAACCAGCAAGAAATCTTGAACAATTTTGGAAACAAAAATCCAGCTAAGAAATTATCTGAGGCCAACTCAGGTGCCAGCAGCCGCGGCCATACCTGGTCAGAAAGTGAACTACAAGCGGGCACCTTTAGCTAAAACACAAAGAATTCTGCAGTGAAATGCGTTTTCTTTTATACCCTATAAAGCGTTACTTTAACTAAACTCCGTAAGTAAACTAGGATTAGATACCCTACTATACAGGAGCCGAATTTAAGTTATGCCAAAGCAGTAAAATCTTCTGATTAAAACTTAAAGAGCATGGCGGCCACGAAAACTATCAGGGGAACTTACCGAGTAATAGACAACCCTCTAGGGTCTTTTCCTCTTAACTTAAAGCTTGTATACCGCCGTCTTCAGGCCTATCTTTAGGAGGGGCCTAACTTAACATAAGACAGGCCATGGTGCAGCCTATGTAAGAGATCAGGCGAGTTACATTAACAGTTTGACCTGCGGATTTTCGGGAGAATCACTGAGAAAAAGCTGGACTTGGAAGTAATCCTTATACCAGTACGATTAAATTTTGAATGTTTATTTTGTGGTGTACAAATCGCCCGTCACTCTCGTTGAAAAATGAGATAAGTCGTAACATAGTAGGGGTAGTGGAAGCTGCTCCTAGTTAAAGAGGTGTTATCACGTTGCCTTTTCGAGGTAAAGAAGGACCATTACCGTAGTCCCTTTAATAAAAACCTTTGCCCAAGAAGCGAAAAATCGCATTAAGTTTCGGCCTTAATCTTGAAATACTTCCTTGGGCTTTGATAACCGACCTATTCTCATCTTTAGATGGTTGCGGGAGAGTTTTCACGTGAGCCCCCCCTTTAGTCCTCGTATGCTTCTTTAGTCTTAACTCCCCGTGAACTGCTACCTCCTCGGGCCTCAGCATCTTAACCTTAACAACTCTCTCGGATAAGACTAAGAAGTTAATACCCCTCCCCCTCTTCTCATTCTCGTTAATATTTTTCTTGGTCTCCTTAAACCTAATTGGGTTGTTTCCATTCGTTTTTGGAGTTACTAGAGCCTTGTGAGCAGCTAGCTCATTAGCTTTAACTTTTTGGGGGTTGTTATTATTTTCTGGCTGAGTATTCAACCCAAAGGAATCTGCTGCACATTTGGCACCAGCAGGGGCCCCAGCAGCTTTGGTATGGTTTTTAGTCTTGGTCGAGACAGTCAGGTTGCTAATCCGACCTCTAACACTAACGGTTCGGTTAATTGCGAATATTAGCGCAGGACACGTTGTTCTCTCTTTAATCGCAAACTGCCTTACGGGCCTGTCCAGGTTTACAGGCCTAATAGTTCTTCTTGTAAGGGTAGGGTACACTTTGTTTGAAGTCTTCGTCTGTTTTATTCAGGCTTATATTTTTACCTTACTAGTAGGCCTTTACGCACAGGAACACCCTTAGTTCCTTGTTAGGAGAAGCTTTAAGAAGCACTTGACTGTTAATCAAGAGAAGCCTTAAAGGCCTCCTGATAATGCCCCAATTAGCTCCTACCTTAGGATATCTGCTCTTTCTAGGGATTTTAGTACCCTATCTTTTAATCATAATAATGGTCAGTAAAAAAGTAACTGGACCAAGAACATTAAGTGTCTCTTCCACTCGGAAGAGACTGTTATTTTAATTTTATGGTGGCAGAACAATGCCTGAGCTTTAAGCGCTCATTATGGTCACCCAGGCCCCGTTTCCTTTCGGTGTCTGGCACGGGAAAATTTGAGTTTCCAGGAGAGTTAATTTCAAAGGAAAGCTTCTTACTAAATAAGATCTGATGCTCCACAGGCACCCGGTTTTTTTAACCTATAAAAAGAGGCTCATAAGAGACTTCTTGCTTGGAAGGCAAGTGTACATACTATACTAACTAAAATATAGTATAGAGCCAGAAATTTCATTTTCGGCTTTGAAGGCCAATGGTTTAGGTTAACCTATAACTCTGAGGGAGTGCCCGTAAGAAGATTTACAATCTACCGCCTAAGTTCTCGGCCATCAAAATATTTGCTACTCTGGGTTGCCAGAACTTAATAAGTCCCCAACACCGACCGCCTCAACTACAATCGGTATAAAGGAATGATTCGCGCCACAAATTTCAGAACACTGGCCATAATAAACTCCGGGCTTTTGAATAAATATACTCATAGTATTAAGACGTCCAGGAACAGCGTCTATCTTAACCCCTATACTAGGCAATGCTCAGGCATGGAGCACATCGGCAGATGTGACAATGGAAGTAACAGTCATGTTGTAGGGGACAGTTACTCGGTTGTCAACTTCTAAGAGCCGGTAATCCCCGGTTATTAGGTCTGGTTCCTGTACTATATAAGAATCAAAGGACTCAACACCAATAGAAGGAATCTCATACCTTCAATATCACTGATGGCCTGTTACTTTTAAGACAATTCCTCTATCTCCAGGCTCATCTAATAAATATAGTAACCGGAGCCTAGGCAGAGCTAGTCAAACAAGAAGTAACGCTGGAAAAATAGTTCAGACAGTCTCCAAGGTTTGGGCCTCTAACATTGATCGGGCAGAAAACTTGTTTACTAAAAGTCGAAAGCCTATTAGGCCAACAAAAGCAAAAATTCCGACCAATAAGATTATGGCATGGTCATGAAATAATAGTATCTCTCCTTGAATTGGTGATGCTGGGTCTATAAGATTACATTGTCCTCAAAGCCTCAACTAACAAAAGGGCAAAGCCTGTCTTAGCAGCTTCAATGCTATGCTTTAAAATTAAGCTATTTGTTA
>CAWVPB010000089.1:0-61734 GCA_963931925.1 Onchidella celtica | reverse complement strand
GCGTCCCTCGCTCTAGATTCTGAGAATGCTAAGATTAAAAGCAAGTTGACCCTCTACTGTCCAGTCTGCCATATTACATTTTACAAACGTCACATTGAGTTTGTTTTTTTAAAAACGGTTCTGATTTGAGAACAAAAAAATTGTTGGTGATAAAATTTATATTTCGTAATTAATTGCCCGGCCAGTTTAAATCAGTTTTGAGCGTTGTAGAAATTGTGGACAAAATAAAATAGTCTTTGCCTAGGCACTAGAGAGTTAATATTTTCTATTGTTGTAACATTCCCTGGCATTTACTGCGCTTCTAATCTTATTATAAAAAAAATAGTGGTGGGAGTAATTCATTGTGGTGCAATTTTGGCCCTTTTTTTGCTCAACGCTACAGCCTAAATGACAGTTTCAACAATCATAAAGTTAATTTTCCTAAGTGTCAACAAATCCAGTCCAATCGCTTTTGTATCGACCGATTATGTTGATTCAAGTTTCAGGTATTTTTAAATTAAAAGTCGTAAAAAAGTAAAATACAATGATCTTTGTTTTGGCTCCCTGTAGTAAGCCCACCGCTTTGGGAACGCTGTATTAATACGCGTTCAATTTGGTGCGCGCAATTTCCCTACCAGAAATTAGTGCGTAATGCTCTGGTGCCATGAAATCTGTAGTAAGACTGTTAAATAAATTATGGAAAGCTTTGTAGACTAAAGAGAGAGAGAGAGAAATGGAACGTTGGGTTCACAGGTTAATCCCGGATAAAGCCGGGAACTTCATCTAGTTAAAAAATAGTGGTGGGAGTAATTCATTGTGGTGCATTTTTGGAACTTTTTTTGCTCGACGCTACAGCCTAAATGACAGTTTCAAAAATTATAAAATTAATTTGATTAAGTGTCAACTAATCCAGCCCAATCGCTTTTATATCGACTGATTGTGTTGATTCAAGTTTCAGGTACTTTAAAAAAAAAAGTCGTCTAAGTATAAAATACAATGATCTTTGTTTTGGCTCCCAGTAGTAAGCTCACCGCACCGGAAACGATGTATTAATGCGTGTTCAGTTCGGTGCGGGCAATGTCCCTACCAGAAATGAGTGCGCTCTGGTGTGCATGAAATCTGTAGTAAGACCACAGACTAATAAAATACCCAGACTGGATGATCCCATTGTGTGACGTCACAAAACAGCGAAAGGTCATGAACCATCCGCCACATTAGGTTTGCGGTAGCGACCGACGCTTCAGCATAGCTACAATTTTGAATGACACGATTTTGACGCGCCTACTGAACGCGGAAGTTTGGTTCCGCACCAAGAAATTAATATATGTACAATCAATCTTGACAAATAGAAAGAAATTTCTACTGCAGATAGAACTAGAATCGGAATTTCCCGAGCGGCGGCCATGTTGATTATACGGCCGCCGCTCGGGAAATTCCGTAAAAAACGACACAGCCCGAAGCTCGTGTTTCCAGTCTGGTTAATTTATTAGTCTGTGAGTAAGACTGCAGAATAATTATGGGAAGCTTTCTAGACCAAAAAGAGAGAGAGAGAGAGAGGGGGGGGGGGGCGGTGGGTTCACAGCTTTATCCCGGTAATGCCGGGAACTTCATCTTGTAGTAGAAAAAAACAACAACGTATTTTCTCTGTTTCTAGGGGTTTGCTTAAGACTACAAGCTTGAATACCAAGAATCTGGACATTCAGCTTAAACACTAGCCGCCCCAAGCAAGATAAATCTTGCAAATTTTCCTTAAATCAAGCCTAACTGCATGTCTAAATCTAGATCACATTTTTTAATAACACTTGGATTCACGGCACTATGAAATTTCCGATCTCGCTTTTCTATTTTACTCGACTAAAATGCGACTCTTCTTCTGCGGCTAAAAAAAAAAAAAATGAATAAAAATCCAAGACGCGAGAGCTTAAACTTTGTCCCTAAAGAATCTGTCAACGTAATTCACCGTAAAAAAAAGTTGTTGCAGATACACAAAATTTCATAATTTTGGGCCGCATAGCCACCAAGTTTTGGCTGGTTACAGGTTCACCTTGTTGCTCCACTATAGTAATATATTATAATTTTTTTAGTTTTTGGGCATCTGTCTCAGTTTCACTGTTTTGACCACCGGTTTCTGGGCATTTGTCTCAGTTTCACTGTTTTGACCAGGGATTTCTGGGCATTTGTCTCAGTTTCACAGTTTTGACCAGGGGTTTCTGGGCATATGTCTCAGTTTCACTGTTTTGACCAGGGGTTTCTGGGCATTTGTCTCAGTTTCACAGTTTTGACCACAGGTTTCTGGGCATATGTCTCAGTTTCACTGATTTGACCAGGGGTTTCTGGGTATTTGTCTCAGTTTCACAGTTTTGACCACAGGTTTCTGGGCATATGTCTCAGTTTCACAGTTTTGACCAGGGGTTTCTGGGCATTTGTTTTCTGGGCATATGTCTCAGTTTCACAGTTTTGACCAGAGGTTTCCGGGCATTTGTCTCAAATCTTTGATTGTGGACAACGTTTTTACAACAGCCACTATTAAAATACATGTAGACAGAGATCTTGTTGCGACGCAAGGAAATGGAGAGTAAAACAAATCAAAACCACAAGTAACAAGGTAGATTGCAGACTCTGTTGAAGGCAGATTTCATGTCAAAACTGGGATTTAATACCACCCCGCCCCCCTTTTGTTCCAGTTGGCTGATACCTTGATGCAAATGGTGGAGCGGGTGGAAAATGGTGGGGCCTCGCCGTCTATTATCAGGGGTCGTGAGGAGAAGTTTCTAGAAACTATGTGTGAAGTTATGAAGGTAATAAGGTCTACCTATTTATTTGTTCTTGTCTTTCTATCTGCCTGTCTTCTGCCTGTCTGGATGCCAATCAGTCTATCTATCTATCTATCTATCTATCTATCTATCTATCTATCTATCTATCTATCTATCTATCTATCTATCTATCTATCTATCTATCTATCTATCTATCTATCTATCTATATCTATCTATCTATTTGTCTGTCTGTCCGTCCATCTATCTATCTATCTATCTATTTGTCAGTCTGTCTGTCTCTCTGTCTGTCTGTCCGTCTGTCTGTCTGTCCGTCTGTCTGTCTGTCCGTCTGTCTGTCTATCTATCTATCTATCTATCTATCTATCTATCTATCTATCTATCTATCTATCTATCTATCTATCTATCTATCTATCTATCTATCGAGTGAGCGAGACAGATTAGAAACAGACAAACACACACACAAATATGCAGATAAGTAAACCAAAAACTGTGAATATTACTGTTATTATAATTAGTTGACCCACTGACTCGGGGAATACACAGATGTGATTTTGAAAGTTGAGTTTTGATCACCAGTGTGTAAACTGAGACGCAGAACGAAATTTCCTGTCATACTTTTTGATTCCACTGGGAGAGAATGCGTCTTTTGTTTAATTCGGCTCAAAATGTCGGAAAGTTTTCTTTTGTTCAACGCAGTTGTGGCTCAAAATCAACGAAAGTACTAAAAAATATAGCGAACTTTTAAAATATGCCCACATACACTTCACGTCTATGCGTAATATGATATTTTATGGAATTTAAGGCTCAGCAGTTTAAAAGCCTTTATTACTACACTGGAGACCTTTTTCCCTTTATATATCACCTCACCTGTCACCTGTCGGCTTCATCGTCATCGATGTTAGCTGCTACAGTGGATGTCACGACAAAATCTCCTCCACCCAATCCTGTCCTTAGCTTTCCTAGTTAGTTCACTTATTTCCAGCTGGCTGACTTTCTTGATGTTATCGTGATATGTAATGGGTGGTCTTCCTTGTTTTCTTTATATATATATATATATAAATCATTTGGTGAACGTTCATTTACACATTTTGGCCCAGTTGTATAGCATAAACTTCCAAAAGCTGTTCTCGAATCATCTAATTTGGAGATTTTTAAACGTAAACTAAAACATCATCTATTCTCACAGTGTTTCCAATAGGTGGTAGAAAAAGAGAGAGTTCGTCATGAATGACAGACTCGGGGAGAGAGTGTGTGTGTGTGAGAGAGAGAGAGAGACAGAGAGAGAGATGAGAGAGAGAGAGAGGAAGGGGGAGTGAGAGTGAGAGAGGAAGAGTGAGTCTTGTAAGGCGCATTGAGCATTGTTAATGGAAATGCGCCATACAAATGTAATGTATTATTATTATTATATATATAATATGCTTTTCCTTCCATACCCTCATCGTTTGCAATTCTTATCTTCAGGAAAGAGACGAAGGAGACAACTCAGAAGGAGAATACGATGATGAATTTGAGGCGTATGACGATGAAGAAGAAGAAGAAGAAGAAGAAGAAGAAGACAATGTCGAGCACGAGTATGACTACAGCAACGACCACACCGACCCGGAAATCGTCCGCTGTATGTCGGCCCGCGATAAGGACACCACTCACACAGATGCCAACAGCGCCGATGACGAGAAAGACGATAACAAAGGCCCCAAGTCATCGATGTCCTCCTGGTGCACCACGACCTCCTGCTCCTCGTTGGTGTCCTCCCTCTGCTCGAGGCCCGGGTCAGAGGTCAATGCCGAGCCAGGTCATGAGAAACCCGGGCCCAAGCAAACGTCTGAGCGTAGCAGCTTGACCAACTGTTCCTCAAGGGTGAGGTTTTCCTCTATGTTGTGACTTTGTTAGGGGACCGTAGTGCATTTACAAAGCTAAACAGAGAAAATACTGAGTTGAGTACACTGTTTAGTTATAGTTTACTGTGTAAGACATCACGCCCCCCTAGCGGTAGCCCTTCCTCTTACCAAGGGTATATACACTGATTTGTATCTTCAGCTTGCAGATTTTGCTGTATTTGTCTACATGTTGAAATGAAATTTTCAAATCTGACAAGCGTACAGTTATCTATCTATCTGTCTGTTTGTCTGTCTGTCTGTCTGTCTGTCTCCCTATCTCTGTCTGTCTCCCTCTCTCTGTCTGTCTGTCTGTCTGTCTTTCCGACCGTCCGCTCCTCTATCTGTTTGTGTCTATCTATCTATCTATCTATCTATCTATCTATCTATCTATCTATCTATCTATCTATCTATCTATCTATGTCTGTCTATCTATCTATCTATCTATCTATCTATCTATCTATCTATCTATCTATCTATCTATCTATCTATCTATCTATCTATCTATCTATCTGTGTCTGTCTATCTATCTATCTATCTATCTATCTATCTATCTATCTATCTATCTATCTATCTATCTATCTATCTATCTATCTATCTATCTATCTATCTATCTATCTATCTATCTATCTATCTGTCTACCCACAGATTTCATATTGCTCGGATACTAACGTGGAAACCGTTGCGTCACATAACCGACCACCGCTAACCAGCCCCAAAAGTGATCATGGTCAAGCTGACACAGTTCTGGGTGAGTAGACTGAGATGTTCAGCTGAGTGCGTTCTACCGTGGGTTTTACTGCGCGTCAGCACTAGGATGATTGTACTGCACACTGCACGGTTTACTGTAGTCTCATCTATCTTATAAGATATAAAAGGTGCGAAATAACCTACACTGCAGGTGCTAACAGTTCAAACGGAAAATGTATAACATAGAACTGGGAATGTCTTGAATGAGTTACATTATGAATGGATGTCTTAAAAGAGGCAAGACAGGATAAAATGTCTTTTTATGTTTTCTTTATCCACCAAATCAGGACACGATAAATCCGTCTGTCTGTCTGTCTGTCCGTCCGAAAGGCTGTCTGTCTGTCGGTCGCTCGGTCGGTCGGTTGGTCAGTTGATCTGTTTGTAGTTCTGTCCACTTATATTGCGACCTTAGTTTTTGTTCGTCCTATCTCCATTATTTTCTTTTCTCCATTTTCTGAAACACTGGAGCTCTTTTAGTATGTAGAAGGTGTGTAACAAATGCACACTTTGACACTTTGTTCGCAATGCGTTCACGGTACCGATTTATTCTAACTCATTATCATTTTATTAAAACCGCAGACGTTTAACGTCGAATTTCTAAGTTGTACCAAAAATAATGAGCCATCAAGCCCACTACTGTGCAAAAAGTGGAATTGGAACAAACAAGAACTAAGGTTTTGATATGACTCCTTCAGTTCTTTAGAAACGTATTTTTTCTGTGTTGTTATTGTTATTAATTTGTTCATTTCTGATCACCATGACAACGTATTTTCACCGATACCACACAGATGCGAATCAAGGTACGGACGGTGACCAGCTCACCGCTTCAGTTTCTCAAGGCTCAAACGTGGAGCGGGGCTCAAGAAATGGCCGACATGCTGAGGAAAATTGCAGTCCCGTCTCCGGCGCAGAAGACGCTGATTCTGAAGATATCTTGGGAGAGTCGGCGTCTCCTTCCAAATACGAGCATGGGAGGCAGATGGCTGAATCTGCAGATGAAGAGAGGATATTTGGAGGAGATGAGGACGAAGAAGAGGGAGGAGAGGAGGGATGGGAAGGAGAAGAGGACGGACAGAGGGAAGAAGCTGAGATGAGCAACCAGAATTCGGAGGCCGATGAGGACGGAGTAGAGTATGGAGATGAGGAAGAACAAGAAGGAGAGGATGATGACTATGATGATAATGATGAAGACGAAGAAGAAGCAGAAGAAGAAGAAGAAAAAGAAGAAGCAGAAGAAGAAGAAGCAGATACGGTGGACTGTGATGAAGAAGACATCAGTGAGATGTGAGATGATGAAGTGGATGTAATGTTATCTATACTTACAATGTTTTATCATTTTGCTTTTAATGGTTGTTTTTGTTGTTTTTTTAAGGTGGTGGTGCTGTTTTTTTTGTCTTTATTTTTCTAATGTGGTGGTGTTTTTTTTTTGTCCAATGTGGTGTTTTTTACCTTTTTTTATTTTGGTTAATGTGGGTGGTTTTTTTTTTTTTTTTTGCTTTTTCTTTGTCCTGCCCAATTCAAGTTATCACGTTATCAAACCACAGTTGTTTTTCAATCTGCCAAAAATCTTCAACCTTTAAGGATGTTTTTGGAAGAGAGAACCATGTTGGTCATCATCATAATGTTCTGAGGTTTGAAGCGGGGGACAGCGGGTAGTAGATGGGTGCTTCTAATAGGGGTTTCCCTTTGTCCTGTCGTTCTGTTACATCCTGTAGATCGTCTTGCTTTTTCCTACCATCATCTGACCGCTGTCGTGTCGACGTGGTTTCCCCAAACTCAAACATAACACTTGAAGCGGACGTGGTAAAGGGTCTTTTTTTGATGATAGACAATTACATTTTTATAAAAAATTTTTTTGCTCTGAGATGTTTGTTCTATCGATGAATGACTTAGTTCAACAAACAAGACAAGAAATTGATAATCATACTAAGAATGCATGGCAGTGTTTGTAAAGTTCTAAGTGGCTTATTCACCGGGCTGTAGAGCAGGGGCGATGACTCTGTCCAATACTACTTTGTCCATAAAATAATATTGTGTTATTTCCCTTAGGTTACACTCCAAAGGACGTGACGCGAAAGTCGCTGTAGATCTTTCATTTACGAAAGGATAAAACAAATTAAGTTAATACACTTTTCTTCCTAAGTAAGGTATCATGCTAAGCCTGGTCAGACACAGTCAGCTGCTTGCAGACAAAAACTGCGTACCATAATTCCTACACATGTATTTTCTTAGAAAATCCGGAAAGACCCTATCATACTAACCCCTGTCAGATACAGTCAGATTCTGCCATTGTACATTTTGCTGGCAGCATCTGACTGTGTCTGACAGGCTTAGTATGATACGTCCCTAGGGCTTTCAAAGGACGACATATTGAATTACATTTCATGATGGTATAGGGCGGTCATTGGTCAAACAGTGGAATTCGTTATAAGAATTAATATTTCTTGGACCAATTTTCTGACTAAATTATATATATATAACACTATAACAGTGTCGTTTATTTGGGACAAAAGGTCACTGCCCTGTCGATTGTTGTGTCAATTGTATCAGATTTCTGATCATTTAGTTTATTCAAGTTTTTTATTTCATTATAATTATATAATATATTATTATAATTATAAAATCTAACTAACATGATGTATGAATAAAACAATGTCTACGTATCATTATAATAGATAAAAGGACTTCAGATGTTGTAATAATATCTTTTGTCTAACCCTGGTTGTTTTTTTTAAATTTCCGAGCATTCTATTTCGATTTTGCTTTTTAAAATGTGAAAACGAGTCTTCTTTTTCGGCTCAAACAAAAAAAAAAAAAACACCAAAAAAATAATGTGTCTGGCTGTCTTTCTGTCCGTCCGTAGTCCTGTATTTTGTGTCTGTCAGTCTGTCTGTATTTTTTCCTACGTATCTGTCTGTCTGACTTTTAGTGATTGAACCAAGTACAAAATCTAAAAATAAAAACTGAAGCAATCAGTTCTAAAAATATCAAATAAAATTATGAAAAAAAAAAAAAAAACAAATCGGCGGGCCACAATTCGTGACATTTGGCCCAACAGGACATTCACGCTGAGACCAGCACATCTTACTTGTAACAACAGAGGGTTAGTGGGCGGGGGCTGCGTAACTGTAACTTGTATCACTGTTTCCGTGCGTCCTCCGTCTGTCTGTCTGTCTGTCTCTCTCTCTCTCTCTCTCTCTCTCTCTTTCCCTAACTTTCTTTTTCCCTGTCTCTCTCTATCCCTCTCTCCCTCTTTCGCTCTCTCTTTCCCTCTTTCTCTCGCTCTCTTATGATTCTTTCTCCTCTCTCTTTCTCTCTCTCTCTCTCTCTCTGAGCCTCTCTCTCTCTCTTTCTCTATTTACCCTCTGTCTGCCATCGTTTTCTGACATTAAAATCAGTGTTGGATTTAACAGCAATAGGCCTTATCCATACAAATGTCGAATATTCTTTAATGGCTAATTATTCGAATATTCGGCACTATTCGCCTACGCTGACAAACACCGATTTGTCTAAAACCACCATTAAAATAATTTCAAAGTTTATTTGTCGTAGGTCTGACGGCCAATACAAATATACACAAGAATCAAACAAACAAGACTCGAAAAGAAAAAAACAACTCACACACACAGTCACACACTCCGTCTCTCACTCTGTCCGCTCCCTAAAACAGTTTAATGCAAGTTTTATTTCAATAATAAGCAATAGAATTAAAGATACAAGATAGATAAGATGAGACAGTCCGAGGTTTTCGCGTGCACGGGTTTCGCAGCGCCACCTATTGTCAACTGCGTGAGGTATGTGTAAACAACGGCAGTTTTTACAAAGCTGAATAGTGAAAACACTGACTTTTGTTCGCTGTTAAGCCCTCACCCTGGACCTTGCTGGGAAGTCGCTTACTTTGTTATTATAGGGGCTTAAGGTAATTCTTGTGGGGGGGGGGGGGGGGGCTTCTGGTTATTTTTTTCCCTTTTTAAATGTGGTCACAATGTCACAATAGTTTTATTAATTTACCACCACATCGAAGATAGATTTAGTATATTAATTTTTAGAATAACACGAGACGGAGGCTGGATTTTCCGTTCATGGTGTAACTCGCACGCCCTGTCACCCAACGGCAAATGCAAGTAAGAAAGTGAACAATAGCGGGAACTACGAAGGGTTGTATTGTTTCTAGTATCTTTGATAGAATGCAGTTTGACTGACACAACTTAACTGATAAATTTATGTCAGTAACAGACACCATTCTTCATCCGCCCCCTCTCCCTCCCCCCTCCCCCCCCTCCCCATGGCCCACTCCACCTCCACGTCTTTTCCCCCACCTTTATCTGTCGTAAATTTACTATACATGAAAATATCACCAAGATCTGCATTTTCACACAAAGAAGAATTCAGTTTTCATACCTCACCAGGGGAAGTCGCACAGCGACATTATTGTATTCGTTACCTCATTCGCTGCGGTGCGGTAAGCCGGATATTCGGCTCGCTGGTTTTCGCTTTCCTGCGAAAAGCCGAATGAAAGCTTGAATAGACATCCAATATTCCGATACAAACATCTGATCCAACTGTTCAAAAGATCGAATCCTGTCCTGGTTCATTGATTTTCTTTTATTTAAATGTATAATAACATATGTTATGTTTTATGTTCATACTTAGTGAAAAAAAAACAACAATCCATCTTTGACCTATCCCTAACTGGAAAGTGTTGAGCGTTTCCATCCACATCCACAAAAGTTACAGTAAGGAATGAGTTATTTTAAGTACTATAATGGCAAAATATTCGAAACAAAATGTGGGTCTCTATTGTCCATCGATGACAGAAAATTATTATGAATTTAAACTTGGTTGCACTAACAACTAGCCAGGACTGTAAATTCCACTAACAACTAACCAGGACAGTAAATTGCAGTAACAACTAGCCAGGACGGTAAATTCCACTAACAACTAGCCAGGACGGTAAATTCAACAACTAGCCAAGAAGGTAAATTCCACTAACAACTAGCTAGGACGGTAAATTGCACTAACAACTAGCCAAGACATTAAATTCCACTAACAACTAGCCAGGACGGTAAAATCCACTAACAACTAGCCAGGACGGTAAATTCAACAACTAGCCAGGACGGTAAATTGTACTAACAACTAACCAGGACGGTAAATTCCACTAACAACTAACCAGGAAGGTAAATTCCACTAACAACTAACCAGGACGGTAAATTGCACTAACAACTAGCCAAGACGGTAAATTGCACTAACAACTAACCAGGACGGTAAAAAACTCCTTTGTAACTAGACCAATAATTTTCCAACGGATTTGACAGATTTCGGATGGTCTTCGAATGCTTATTAAAAAAAAATAATGTCAAAATTATTCGACACCATCACCCCGATCACCGCTAACACTACAGCAACACCACTACCGCCACTACCACATCCATCACCATCTCCCCTATCACTACCACCGCAACATCTGCACCACCACCAGGGCCGGATTAAGACCTATAGAGGCCCTAAGCATTTGAAAGATTGTGACCCCCCCCCCCCCCGCATTAGACGTGAGGCAATTTTTTTATATAAAATACATTTAAAAAGAAAGAAATGCGAGTCTTAAATGCCAGCAAATATTTTTTTTCTCATTTATTATGGGGGCCCCTTTTTGTGGACAGTGGCTTAACTGCACCATTAATTTGTAGTTTTGCACCACATGGACTGGTAAATTCGGCAGTGACAAATTTCTATGGTGCCCCCCTTCCTATGATGCCCTAAGCACGTGCTTATTTTGTTTAATAGTTAATCCAGCTTTTTTCACAGAGGGCCGGATAACTGACAGACTTACATGCGCGGGCCGCATAAGCAATCTGTTCAAAGCTTGTCCATCCCGTAGCTCTAGATACCCCTGGTTTTATCAAACAAAATCAAGTACCATGGCGGGCCGGATGAACTGAAGTCGCGGGCCGTAGTTTGGTGACCTCTGGAGTAGGGAGTAGGGGGAATGGGGGGGGGGGCGGTGAAGAAAACTGGGAAACTGAGGGGGCCACTGCCCTAGAAAAGGTTGAGAACCACTGGTATAGAGCAACACAAGCACAAAATACAGTGAGTGCTACAGTTTCCAGATTTGTCTTTCTCGTGCTTTTCTCGTTCCAGATTCGTTAAAGATTAAAATCTTGTACCCGAAACAATCTACACGAACAACGAACAATATTTTATGATACATGTTCACATGATCATTAGGTTTCATTTTACGCTTTGGGGCCACCATGAAGTACATACAAATGAATAAATGAATGAATGAATAAATGAATAAATGAATGAATGAATGAATGAATGAACGAATGAAGGAAGGAAGGAAGGAAAAAATAAACGAATGCATTAAATACTGCATGAATGAATGGAAAGATTGAATCAAGGAAAGAATGAACGAATGAATGAAAGAATGAATGAATGAAGGAGAAGGAACGAACGAACGAATGAATGAATGAATCAATCAATCGATGACGTAATGAATCAATGAATGAATGCATCAATCAATCAATCAAAGAGGCAATAAACGACTGAATGAATGAATCAATCAATCGATGACGTAATGAATCAATGAATGAATGCATCAATCAATCAATCAAAGAGGCAATAAACGACTGAATGAATGCATCAATCAATCAATCAAAGAGGCAATAAACGACTGAATGAATGAATGAATCAATCAATCAATCAAAGAGGCAATAAACGACTGAATGAATGAATGAATCAATCAATCAATCAAAGAGGCAATAAACGACTGAATGAATGAATGAATGAATCAATCAATCAAAGAGGCAATAAACGACTGAATGAATGAATGAATGAATCAATCAATCAAAGAGGCAATAAACGACTGAATGAATGAATGAATCAATCAATCAATCAAAGAGGCAATAAACGACTGAATGAATGAATGAATGAATCAATCAATCAAAGAGGCAATAAACGACTGAATGAATGAATGCATCAATCAATCAATCAAAGAGGCAATAAACGACTGAATGAATGAATGAATCAATCAATTAATCAAAGAGGCAATAAACGACTGAATGAATGAATGAATGAATCAATCAATCAAAGAGGCAATAAACGACTGAATGAATGAATGAATCAATCAATCAATCAAAGAGGCAATAAACGACTGAATGAATGAATGAATCAATCAATCAATCAAAGAGGCAATAAACGACTGAATGAATGAATGAATCAATCAATCAATCAAAGAGGCAATAAACGACTGAATGAATGAATGAATGAATGAATGAATGAATCAATCAATCAAAGAGGCAATAAACGACTGAATGAATGAATGAATGAATCAATCAATCAAAGAGGCAATAAACGACTGAATGAATGAATGAATGAATCAATCAATCAAAGAGGCAATAAACGACTGAATGAATGAATGAATGAATCAATGAATCAATCAATCAATCAAAGAGGCAATAAACGACTGAATGAATGAATGAATGAATCAATCAATCAAAGAGGCAATAAACGACTGAATGAATGAATGAATCAATCAATCAAAGAGGCAATAAACGACTGAATGAATGAATGAATGAATGAATCAATCAATCAAAGAGGCAATAAACGACTGAATGAATGAATGAATCAATCAATCAATCAAAGAGGCAATAAACGACTGAATGAATGAATGAATGAATCAATCAATCAAAGAGGCAATAAACGACTGAATGAATGAATGAATGAATCAATCAATCAAAGAGTCAATAAACGACTGAATGAATGAATGAATGAATGAATCAATGAATGAATGAATCAATCAATCAAAGAGGCAATAAACGACTGAATGAATGAATGAATCAATCAATCAAAGAGGCAATAAACGACTGAATGAATGAATGAATGAATGAATGAATGAATGAATGAATGAATGAATGAATGAATGAATCAATCCACTAATGAACACATGGCGAGGAAAAATCAAATGACGTGAATATTTAACAATGATCTTCCTGGTTCCTCCAAATGTGATAAAGTGTGGAAAACAAATAAATGAGTTGGGTCTGTTTGACCACGTCAACCAAAAAAAAAAAAAAACAACTCATGGGTTTCCCGTTTCTTAATAAGATAAAGCGAGGAAAAAGATATCCCAAAGTTCCTTGTTTCTCATTACGTCAACCAATCAGAGAAATACAGCGATGGGATTTCTTTTTTGTTTCGGTGCGTTTCGTGTGTGTGTGTGTTGTTTAAAACGAACGGAAATGTAGTGCACGCACCGTGCAATAATTCAGTTCAAAACGGAAGAATACAGCGGGAAAAACTGGGGGGTTTTCTGTCCACCAATCAATGCCCGTTATTGGAGGTGACAAAAAGTTAATTTAGGAACGGCATTCAGGGTCTTGGGAAATGCCCCGAGACAGAATACTACATTTTTTTGGAGGGCGGAAGGTCACGACAAACTTGCACTACTTCAAAAATGTATGAAGTCGCTTGGAATTTCCCCCCGCGATTTCCAGCCATTGTGAATGACGCTCTGCAAGGTTTTCTAGGTCAGTTCAATTTGAACGTGGGGGTATAAGGAAATAAAAACTGTGATATTGGAATGGCGTAATGATACAATAAATAGGTCAATCAATGGATTCTGACGGAAGAGAAAGATGAAGAAATAAGACGATAGTTTAATAGTAATAAGGGACCGTTCACAAACCATGTGGACAGCTAGGGGGGGAGGGGGGGTTTGCAAAATGTCCACACTCTGTCCACAGGGGGGGGGGGGAGGGGGGTGCATCAGTTTGTCCATGTGGCACATGTAGTGATGAAAAGTAAGAAAAAATTGCCATATATATCCTTTTTTGCTTAACTTGTTAAGTCAGATTCACCTTTCGTTGTTTACTATTTACAAGCAGACTTGAACACTCACACATGATTTTGTGAACCCTATGGATTTAAAAATTTTGTTTGCCAAGTGAACCAAGAAACATCCTAATTAAAGGTAAGAATGTTCTAATTCTAGATCTAGATCAAAATTTTACATCATATTTTCAGGAACAATAAAGGTTAAAGAAATATTAGCATGTGGTGTTTCGCAATGTGTTTTCATATCGGTACCATGGACATCCACAGGGGGGGGGGGGGGAGGGGGGGAGGGGGGGTAGAGTCATTTGTCCACACCTGTCCACAGGGGGGGGGGGGAGGGGGGTCCCAAAAATGGTCAAAATTTGTCCACATGGTTTGTGAACGGTCCCTAATACTGATTTGGTTACAAGGGCATGGCATAGGACAAATTAATTTATGCTGCCACCCTTCTGTCTCTGTCTATCTGACTGTCTGTCTATCTGTCTGTCTTTCTGTGGCCCTCTGTCGCACGCTCTCTCATTCTCTTTCTCTCTCTGTGTCTGTTTGTCTGTCGGTCTTTGTCTGTCTGTCAGCGTGTGTCTCTCTCTGTCGCACGCTCTCTACTTCTCTTTCTCTCTCCCTGACTGTCTGTCCGTCTGTCTCCACCTCTCTCCATGCTCTCTCTCTCTCTCTCGCTCTCTCCCTCTCTCTCTCTCTCTCTCTCTCTCTCTCTCTCTCTTTCCCTAGTTATCTCTATGCCACTAACTCCCACTAACTGTAACAATTATCAATTTGCCCCCAAAAACGCCACCTGTGGGCTATGTAACACATTCAGAACACCAAAGCTATTTTTATTATCTTTGATCTACGTAAACTATATCCCAGCGCAAAATTTGAATATTTTCCTTTTGTTCTAGTTTACTGACAATAACAATCATGAATTCACTCAACTGGTATAATTTACGTAACAGTTCAAACATTAAACATAGTATGAAAAATTTAATGTAAATTCAATCCACCACAAAACTTTGGCAACACTTCAAAGTTCAAAAAGAGTGGAGATAGGTATGAGTTTTAAAATATGATTATATGTCAAGTGCTGGATTATGTGTGTTGTCAGCACTTTTGAGTGGATTCTAATATCCAGGGTCGTGTGGTAAACTATCGAAACTTGACTTCTCACAAATTTTTCAGGAGAGGCCAAAAAAAAAAAACACAAAAAAACTGCAACTTTCTTTATCCGAGTGAATACGTAGTTACGACATTTTCAAAAATCTTATTTTGATGCCGTTCCCTAATACTGTCGTAACTCACATATTCTAAAAATCGATTTATATTTATGTATGTTGAACTGCATTCAAAGCTGCATCCACTGATCTTGGTTCTACACCCCTAAGGCCCCGCGCGCACAATGTTAAAATTAACCACCCGTTCAATGCAAGCAATCTTTCGCGTGGCGTGCAGCACGGTAAACTCTTTGCCAAGCAAGCAAAAATCTGCGTTTGCACGCCGTGCAGCAGGCGAAACGGGATAGTGCGCGCCGGGCCTAAGGCCCCGCGCGCACTATGGTAAAATTAACCACCCGTGCAATGCAAGCAATCTTTCGCGTGGCGTGCAGCACGGTAAACTCTTTGCCAAGCAAGCAGAAATCTGCGTTTGCACGCCGTGCAGTAGGCGAAACGGGACAGTGCGCGCGGCCCCTTAAGCCGAAAATAATCGATGAGCAAACTTTCAAGAAGTCATAGTATAGTAAACTAAAACAGTTATTTGCTTCTCCTGAAAAGTAGTCAAATCCACTTACTACTGTTTAAAGTAACGGTGACTATTTTAATCCTTGGTTTTTGTGATTTAAGCCCCAACTTCTAACACAAACTGCGGTGTGTCGAGGACTACACGAATTCCTTTGCCTTTGAGTTCGGAGAAAAAACACAACTACACAATAACAGCCACACTGTGCTTAAGATGAAGTAAGACGTTAGGCAGACTATGACAGACAGAAGGAGACAGTACTAGAACTGGGAGCGTCCACCAACTACACGCGACGACTAGCACTAACAGATATGTCTTTTTGGGGGCGGGGGGGGTGGGGTGGGGGGAGTTGGGTTGTTATTATAACAACCAAGGGACCCTCGTTATGGAAATGAAAAAAAATAAAAATAAATATGTATCTTATTTTACTCTAATTGAGCTATAGGGTGGACCTGTAAGCAGTTAAAAGTTCGCGACTACGCCATCAAAAATAATGAAACTTGGTGTACCATGGGTTCTATTGGTCAATGCATCGAATGTACCAAGGGTTCTATTGGTCAATGCATCGAATGTACCAAGGGTTCTATTGGTCAATGCATCGAATGTACCAAGGGTTCTATTGGTCAATGCATCGAATGTACCAAGGGTTCTATTGGCCAATGCATCGAATGTACCAAGGGTTCTATTGGCCAATGCATCGAATGTACCAAGGGTTCTATTGGTCAATGCATCGAATGTACCAAGGGTTCTATTGGTCAATGCATCGAATGTACCAAGGGTTCTATTGGTCAATGCATCGAATCCAAATGCCGTTTTATTGTAGCCTAGATCTAGATATACAGTTGAGCTTGGTACATGGTATATTTGCAAGCTTTATCTTGCGCGGATCAGCTAGTGTATATAAATAGAACAAACATCAAACTTGCTGTATCATGAAACAGCACGAGTGTATTCATACAGTTGTGAAACAGATGGCAGCTTTTTGTGCCAAATATTCTATGAACTCCTTCAAAGAAACTTTAGTATTGTTCTATTTTCTGTAATAATTTTTTAACCAATTCACCAGTGTTATCATGGGTCTGGGAAAATATGGGCAAATTTGGCCTGGTGGAATCTTATCTGAGAGAGCCAGACAGACAGGCAGAGAGAGACAGTCAGAGAGACAGAGAAAGAGAGAGAGAGAGAGAGAGGGAGGGAGAGAGCGCAAGGAAGCGAGAGAGAGGGAGAGCTAGAGAGAGAGACATACACACACACACAAAGAGAGAGTTTCTACTTCATGTTCCTGTCTAAAACAAAGAGAGAGAGAGACAGACAGACAGACAGACAGAGACAGAGAGAGAAAGAGAGAAGAGGAGATTGGAAACATGTTTAACCCGGACAACGAGGGGAGCCTCACCTAGTTACATATTTATGTATGTCGGTTATCATATTTACTGAAGTTTAGCGGCTTGTTTTTCATGAGTAATGTATTTGGTATTGCTGGGGCAGAGCATTAACTGTAACAATCAACATTGTCTACAATAATTATGCGGACTTTGGTTTGATGGGCAAGGGTCATGATAGAGTTTTCTAGTGTGTGTTTTCCATCCGCTCTCTCGATGTTTCTGCCATGTTCTCTGTCAGATATAATAAGTTGTTGTTGTTGTTGTTGTTATCGTTGTTGTTGTTGTTGTTGACGTTGTTGTTTTTGTAATGCCATTAAACTTTTTTTTTGGTCTTATTTGCCGATGATCTCCATCCATAGGTGCTGAGGTGTTTCTTCATAATGATTTAATTACACAGGCAAACAAACACATACTAAGAGAGAGAGAGGGGGGGGGGTGGGGGAGGAAGGTGGGAGAGAGAGAAAAAAAAAGATGGAAGGGGGAGAGAGAGAATGAGAGGGAGAGAGGAGTGGAGAGAGATGAGAGAGAGAGAGAGATGAGAGAGTGAGAGAGAGAGAGTGAGAGAGAGAGAGAGAGAGAGTGAGAGAGAGAGAGAGAGAGAGAGAGAGAAAGAGTGAGATAGAGAGAGAGAGAGAGAGAGAGTCACAGACACAATCAGACAGAGAAGGAGAAAGAGGGAAAGAGAGAAGGCGAAAGAGAGAGGCGGAGAGACAGAGGAGAGAGAAAGAAAGAGAGAGAGAGAGAGAGAGAGAGAGAGAGAGAGAGAGGGAAAGTCGCAAACGTTTGACGTGGAATTTCTCAGTTGTACAAAAAGTGCGGTTGAAACTGACAAAAACTGAGGTCACAAAATGGAACTCTGAAGTGGCAAAACATTATTTATAGCTGTAGGACTCGTGTTTAGTTCGTGCCCTCAGTGCACCCGGGCAGCTGTTCATCGCTAAATATAAGCAACTATTCGTATTTATTTCAAAGCGTTCAAACCGTGGTACTTTGCACTTGGAATCAATCGATAATAATTACATTTTAAATGTTTCAAATTTTGCCCATGCGTGGCACCAGTTAACTGTATAAACCTCAAACAGTGTAAGCTTCCAAATTTTTTAACGATTTACAATCAATACCCAGATCGTAAATACCGACCATTGATAATTGCTGATACTAAGGCGTATATTTTTCACAATATTATGTATTTTTTCAGATTATTTCGTGCTTGCATGGTGTCTTCTTTTATCTTCTGTGGGTTTTTACTGTATTTGACTGCCTTTCAAGAGCCTTCAATTCGGTGCACTTTTCCCTAACAGCATTCATAAAGATTGTATTTGATGTAGAGAGAAGTGAGAGAGAGACACAGGGAGACAGAGACAGCGAGAGAGAGGGAGAGAAAGCGAGAGAGCGAAAGACAGAGAGAGGAAGAGAGTATAGAGCTTGAGAGAGAGAGAGAGCAAAAGAGAGAGAAAGAGAAGAAAGAGGGGAAGAAAGAGACATGGAGGTGGTGAGAACGAGAGAGAGAGAGAAAGAGAAATAGAGAGAAAAAGAGAAAGAGAGAGAGAGAGAGATGGAGAGAGAAAGAGAAATGGAGAGAGAAAGAGAAAAAAAGAGAGAGAGATGGAGAGAGAAAGAGAGGGGTGGAGGACAGAAGCAGGTATATCTTGGCCAATGCTAGGAGCCCCTGCGAGTTTGTACAAAATTATTCCCTGAATGAGATAGGTCGGTTCATATATGACCCGATCACCACCGCAGGGGTAAACTCCATAATTATTATATTACATCTCACTCTAAAACCGAGACAAAAATATATTCATAACTCATTGCGGAAACCCACAAGCCAGCGGGCAGTGCCTACTCTACTAGTACGAAGCAAAATTTATGGGTGGCGAGCCACTGGTCTGGCGCCTACACCAGCCTCAGTCTGTTCCATCCTTAAAGCTGAGTTTTCGTGTGTACGGAAACGGGAAGGGTGATTTTTTTCCGTACGAACTTTAGCAAATTCAGGAGCCGGGTAGCAACAGACCCGCAAACACAGGTGATCGGCTATGCGATTTCTGGTCCTACCGAACAGTGCCATGGATGCTGCAATCTCTGGACTGTGCCTGATGTAACTCTGAACGTCACCGAAAATCCCTGGGATGTGTTGGAACTGTACTGTGTTTGGGGGTGTGTTGCTGCCCCGCTCCCGAATTTGCTGAAGCTCGTACGGTAAAAAAAATCACGCAAACGGGAACGGCATCGGCAATATCAAAAATCCACAAGTAGTGAAACAAAGGATATTTTCATGCTTTGTCTGTACATGGAAACACTCATTCTTTTACTATTTGGTGGATTTTTTATCTTTCGATTGCAGTTTCCGTTTCTGTAATAATGATAATAATAATGAAGATCATTTATATAGCACCCAATCCAAACAATTTGCTCTAGGCGCTTTACAGAAAGTCGTGTTCACTCCATCTGCAACTCACTCTCTCTCTCTCTCTATCGGCTAGATATACATAGTATACATAGATACATACACATAACATACTTTAAGACAGAAATTAAACGATAAAACAGCAAAATTAAAGTGAATTGAGAAAATAAATGGATTGGGAATGTCGGGACTTCACAACTGAAAGTGTTTTTTAAGAAGGTGGGTTTTTAGACCAGTTTTGAATTTTGACTCGGTAGATGCTTCTCCCAATGATTTTGGCAGCGAGTTCCAGATGTGCGGGGCACAGTGTGTAAATGCTCTGCCTCCTAGTTTCTTTGACATGCAGTTAAAAATCTTCAGAAGGCCCTGATCGCTTGATCTTAAAGAACGAGGTGGTGAGTAGGGCTCTACCAGAGTGGAAAGGTAAGGTGATGCAGTTTTGTTAATGCACTTGTCGCACAGAACTGCTATTTTGTACTGGATTCGCAACTTAACTGGTAACCAGTGCCGTTTAATAAGCATGGGGGTAATGTATTCACTCTTTTTCTTCTTTAAAACACAGCTGAACTCTTCAGAACTCCTGCTATGAAAAGTCCAACATTTTCACAAGCGTTCACAACACAAACAAACTCATAAACCACTGCGATTAAGAGTAAACATGATTTTATTTTACTGAGCACATCAATATATTACATTATAATTATGGGATATGTTTGACGTTTCTTTCAATCCAATCTGATTCAGTCCATTTGCACGGTATCTCTTTTTCCCCACATCAACTACTGTACATGCAACACTTCCCCATCTTAGTTCTTGTTTGTTCTATCTCCATTTTCTGAAAAACTAGTGATCTTCTAGTATTGGGGAGCGGCATGGCAAATGCACACTTTGAACCGTGTTTAAAATGCGCTGTGGCCCTTATCAAGCTGTTTCACAGTTGCCATTTATTCTAATTAAGGCCGCAAACAGTTTAACGTCCAATTTCCCAGTTGTGCAAAAAGTGAAGTTTGAATAACCAAGAACTAAGGTCACAAGATATACAGCCTTCTTATTGCGAAAGCAATCTATCAAGAAACATTATCTCACACTCTCAACTTCCATCCACTGACTTGTGCACAAAATTAAATGAGGCGCAATATTGCTTGAAATACAACAGGGTCCTCTACTGTTTAAGCCAGGCATCACAATGACGGTTCATCGTTCACTATTCTAAATTCATCGTCTTTCGTCCATCGTTTATATACTTTAAAAAATGCGACACCAAATCGCCAGTGTGAGCAAGTGCGCAGTACTCTCAAAATCTAGCCTCATTATTATGTGAAGGTTTTTTTTGACGATGAACGACGAAAAAAATATGAGCTTTTCCATTTCATGAACAGTAAACGTTGAGACCTGACGCTGAACGATGAACGAGAACCAGTAATGTGACCTGCACTTATACTATCTGACAAGTTTGCCTTTTCATTGTTGAACGGTGAACGATGATCTATAAATTGTGAACAATGAACTCTGAACTTTGAACGACCGTGTGCCGCCTGCCTTAATCTTAACGTTTATTTATACTCCAAATAAAGGTCAGTGACTACTTGGGTAACATGGCCAAAATACTTTCAATAGGATTTTTGTTACCAGTTTGGGGCCAAATTCAGAAAAATGATGCCAACGAAAAGGTTATTGTGGCTTTACTACATAATTATAGTCCATCCCAAGCTTAAAACTTCAGCCCCCACCCGCAAAAAAAAACCAAAAACAAAAAACAACAAACACATAACAAACTACAACTATTTTGGCCTATGACGCAAAATGCAAAAAAAAAAAAAAAGGTTTGTTGTGAAATTCCTATCTTCTCGTTATTTCTGGTAAAACCGCATTTATCTACAAATAAGAATGCACTTGAATACATAATCAAAAGGAAAAAAAAAAACGCACCTTGAGGCAGGAATTTTTGACCCTGTTTATCAGATTGGAAAGCACCACTTTTACTCCCCCCCCCCCCCCCCCCCCCCCCCCCAATTCCCAGCTTTTCTGACATCAAACGTGAGCAAGCAAAGGCTGAGATGTGGAAGATTAAAAATAGCCCAACCAATGCCTGTCAGGAAAAGAAGCGGGCCATTCATTTCCTCTCCAGCATTTGACTAAGATAGCACCTTCTCACGTTTCAACATTATCTTGCTATATGAATAAACAAACAAAAAAAAAAGGGGGGGGGGGGGGAACCAAAAATTTTTACCAGCAAGAAAATGAAACGAAGGTTCAAATCGGGAATTAAATCCAAACCATACTCAGAGGTGAAAGGTAGCTTCATCATAGAAAAATGAAAACACAATTACCTTCAAGGACCACCGTAGAGCTTCTAAGAGGCGAAGGCAGAGATAAGAATTTTATGTTGTTGTTTTTATCAGCGGTGGAAAAGACCGGCGGGTTCAAGAATTGAAAGCTCCACTGTGTATTCACAGAGTCAAAATGTGGCTAAAAGAAAAAGTTCTAATGTTATGGAGCAAAGCCTTCGGGCCATCATGCATTGACAGGCGTGCTGCGCTCCGAGAATTGATGTTTGGGACTCACAGACATTCAGTAGCCGCATTAAATTGTTCAATGTTCTACGATTTTTTTTCATTTGTTTAAGTTTTTCAATTTGTTCAATTTTCTATCCTGTTACATTTTTTTTCCTGGAGAAGTTTACTACACCGAAAATCTGATTTGTCTCTCCTTTTTCTTAGTGTTTTATTGCATCGTTTCTGTATTATTTCTTACTAGCCGACCCAGACTAATAAATCAACCAGACTGGAAACACAAGCTTCGGGCTGTGTCGTTTTTTACGGAAGTTAATGATATGCGGCCGTATAACCAACGTGGCCGCCGCTCGGGAAATTCCGATTCTAGTTCTATCTGCAGTAGAAATTTCTTTTTATTTGTCAAGATTGGTTGATAATGCATTAACTTGCCTATCCTTTCATTTTATTGTCTACAGCTGCCTTTTTTTTATTGTTATAAATGATGACCGTATGGACTTTTAGCCACCGCTGCATTGTAGCTATGCTGAAGCGTCGGTCGCAACCGTAAACCTAATGTGGCGGATGGTTCATGACCTTTCGCTGTTTTGTGATGTCACACAATGGTCTCATCCAGTCTGGGTATTTTATTAGTCTGTGAGCCGACCTGTGCAAGATAAATCTTGCAAATTTTCCATGTACCAAGCCCAACCGTACATCCAGATCTAGGCTACATTAAAACGGCATTATTTGGAGTCGATGCAATGACTAACAGAACTTACTGTTACGACACAATTTCATGTAGAAATACACAGATGATTGTGATAACGTTGATTTTCGACCACCAATGTGAAAAGAAAGCTCAAGGACGTAATTTCCGGTCACCTTTTTCGGTTCTATCCGATGAAAATGCATGTTTTGGGGGCTCAAAAATGTTTAATATAAAAAATAGTAAAGACTGATTTTTGTTCAAAATGAATGTGTCCACGTAACTCATCGTCAAAAATTGATGCAGTACACCAAGTTTCATAATTTTTGATGGCGTAGTCACGAAGTTTTAGCTGCTTACAGGTTCACCCTCTAGCTCCATTATATTATTTCTTAAGCGAGGCTTTGCTACATACAACTTTTTCTTTTTGCCACAGTTTGACTTCGGACCCTGTAAATACACAGTGGAGCTTCGATCCTTCAACCGAAAGAGAACTAAATAAAATAGAAAATCTTGGCAAAGAGGAAACCCTCCTTAAACCAGTATTATGGTCCTTGAGTTCCTTATACCCAACAGACTCTGGGCGGAGGTACTAGATCTGGGTTTAACTTTAATCTTGCAGTATTTATTTTGCGGTAAACACAGAATAGAATTGGTATATTATCCTAAGTTCATACTATCAAATCTAGGCGGTTTTCACTAGAAAAGCCTGAATTTTAAACATTGCTCAAAAGTAGATCTGGAAATGGGATAAACATAGATAAAGTTACATGTCACGAAGGCGCTGTCAATTTCAAAAAATGCTATTGCCTGGACTAAATGTATGAGATGATGTTGGTTTCCAGCACTGGTCCAGCACAAGTCAATGCAAAGTTTACTTAAGATCTCTCCTCTTGTTGACTTCCTCGTCACGTGACTCTGACCACCTCCTGAGAGCCCCCGCTCGTCGCTTTTCTGCCAACTGTTTACTGTCTTTGGTCCCCATTGGCAAAACATCCAGGCCGTGAACTTGACCCCTGCGTTCCCATTTACCAGAGGTTTTCAGAGGGTTTGGTCTGTTCCCCGTGTCGTTGCCCGAGCTGTAGTCGCACTCTTTGTCAGAGTTGTTGCTAGGCGACGCTGACTTCCGCAAAGCCGGAGATTCAACATGGCGGACGGGTGTTGGGATTGTCAACGGGGAATTTGGACTGGAGAAATATCCGGCTTTGCCAGACTCTGTCACTGGCGAGTCTGGATTTGTCGTGAAGAACTCCGGCCTGGCTTGAATCGCTCCTTCATCTGGTAGTGTTTTTCTGGGTCTGGTGCTCAAATCTTGAGGTTGGTCCTCGATAATGGCATTGGCTGTCAGGTAAACGTCTCTGCCATTGGTGGGGAAAGGATTATGACGGATTGGACATGGCAAGACTGCTGCTCCGGCATGTGTGCTGGTTACAACTAAATGAGCCGGCAAGAGTTGGGGCAAATGTCTGTAGGAAGTAGCTGACGGCTCTCCTGGTCCACTAGAAAGTCCTGAACTTCTGTCAGTTGCAGAGGAAGAAACGACTGGACAGTTCACATGGCCCACTTGTGTATGGTGACTAGGCACTACTTGTTTAATGTGAGTTGGGTCTGATAATGTGGAAATTTTGACATCTCCTGGAACGATCCCATCGCTGGTGGGCTGAACAGGTTTACACACAACATGCCGATGTCCGTTTGGTCTGATTAAATGGTCCTGGACGTACGTGCTGGGTTTAAAAATGGCATTAGTCGGATGTGCCACCAGGGATTTGTGGGAACAGTCATTGTCTTTTTGTAGCTCTTCGGCGATGATGGTAGCTATGCGAGAACTATGATGGTGGGTGGAATTGTGGCAGGTGTCCCCGTGGGGAGGACTTGGCTGACGAGTGGGGAGATGTGAGTGAGACACAGGTACGTAATGGCGATAAGGCGTAGATGACGTGGGCCCTTCAGTGGCATTGGTCCATGTAGGGAGACAGGAAATGGAAGTGTGCTTTCTCTCTCCACTTTCTCCTGGAACTTCTCGCCTCACGACCACACTTTCCCGGGGAATTAAGGCGTGGTACCCGTCCTGGTAGTGCTGCAGCAGCAGTCTCGCCCTGTCACCATCCGTCAAGCTCTCCGGCTCTCCCGCTCTTTCGTTTGTTGTCAAGTGTCTCACGTCACGAGAAGACGCAGAAACAGGTACTGCTGACAGGAAACCCGGACCTCCTGCTCTTCCTTGGTCATCTGGAACAACTCGCTGGCCGATTGTTTCAGGGGCGTGACTATGAGATATGCTGGAAGTGGATCCCGGCGTGGGCGCTGTCATCAATCGTAGCAACTGAGGCATCTCTCTTTGAGGCTGAGACACCGACGGTCCAGCCGTGCCGCTGCTACCGCCATTACTCTGGTATTTACCGGTCACCTGTTCGTGAAACTGCCTGGAGGAATCTTCTTGAAGTCTTCGCACAGCTTGAAGTGTATACTCCTCTCCTCTCCGGGCTGATTCCGTATGGATGTTGGCAGCTGAGGCTAGGAGATCAAGGTTACTGTGTCGCTGCTGGTCCCAGTGGATGTCTCTCCTCTCCTTGTTCTGCTTCTGGTCTGCAGAGACATCAGAGCTTTGCTTGCCTTCGAAGTATCGTTGCTGTAGTCGTGACTTGAGCTTGGGAATAGATAAAGGAAGTATGTCAGAAGAATAGACATGGTAATTATACAAAAACGTGTCCTCGGGTATTTGCCATACTACTGTACGTGCATATCTGCCTTTCCGAGAAAATGAGGATTGAAAATTGTGTACAATCAGGGTTAAAACACATACAATATTACGTCACAAACAATATATCTTGAACAGTTTTTGATCGATTGGAATGGCACTTACACATAATAAAATTAGGAGTGAGAGAACTACTTTCATGACAAAACCTCAAAATCGGCAAAATGTCCCGTACAGCAATATGGCGATTACCCCTATATATGTTGCCCTCAGGATAAAGTTCCACATATTACAAACCAATACTAGGGAGATTTTGTAATATTATGTCTTCCAAATAGAAAGAACACACACCAATGCAGTAATGTTGCTAATTACGACAATATTAATCATGTGTTCATATCAAATTATACATACATCACCGTCTTGCTGTCACTCGTAATTTATACACACATACATAATTATGCAAAGACAATAATTTACACAGCGCCTGTCTCTACATAGCAGGTCCAAAGCACGTTATGATGAAACAGTAACGATTCTCTCTCTCTCTCCCTCCCTATCTCTCTCCCCCCCCCTCTCTCTCTCTTTCTCTCCCCCTCTATCTCACCCCCTCCCCCTCCACTTACGGATATACAAATATACTTTCACCCTAAACAAAACATACAAGGCTTATGGGGAGACTTGTACCAGTCGGTCAGTAAATCTCTGTTCCGAATTTCTCAAATGAAGAAACATTCCCGCTCTTTCCCCAATTCTCTAACAGAATCATCGTTCACCGTTCAACAATGAAAAGGCTGACTACTCCAGCCGACAAAAACTGCAGAAGATGATAAAAATAACAACAAAACAACAACAAACAGCACCCTAACAGTGAAATTCAAATATCACACATATGACACTGAGATCGATCACCATACAATGACTCACTGATATGGAAAGCAAGTGAGGTCAAAAACAGGACAAACATTACGTCGGAAATTTATGGCAACCCGTGTGCTCAACGTCTCATGAAATGTACAACTATATTTTATGAGGCTTCTGAATTGTGAATTATTATTTTAAAAAAACACGGCCACAGGTGCAGTTGTACCTGATAACCATAGCTAGAACATTCAGCCAATTCTCCCACTGCCCCCCTTCCCCTCTCTACCAGTACTAAACATTAATCCCGTGGACATCTGGACTCTGACCTCCGAAGTCCATGGGTGAACAGCCGGTGTTCGTCAATATTTGGACACTAGATTGATGTATCCTAGCAAGTGTGTCAAAGTGGCATGGTACATGACAGTTATGCGAGTGCATTGTCTTTACAGTGAGTCAGCACCTCAAAAGATTTATCTCTTACTAAGCCCGGAACGCCATAGCCAGTTGCTGCCAGTAAAATGTACATCCAAGAAATAATGGCAGGAACTGACTGTGTCTGACCGGGCTTAGTATGATAGGGTCTTTCCGGATCTACTAAGAAAGTATAGGAAATTATGGTGTGCATGTCTTGTTTGCCAGCATCTGACTGTGCCGTTCCGGGCTTAGTGTGATACCTCCCTTATAAAGACGCCAGCGTCCATGTGGAGTCCATTAACTGCGCATTCAAATCCTAAAAGAAATTCAGTAGAAGAGTCTTGTTCGATTTTCGATTTCGTGTCTTTCTGAAATTATACATTTTATTTACAGATAACGATTAACTTTTGGACTAGGGGAACATTCCATCCAAATGTAGGCCAGAATCCTTTTGATTTTTTTCCCCTCTCTTTCTCTTTATGTTCTTTTATCGAACTGGATCGTGGAACAAAATGAACTCACGAAGAGCATGTTTTTTTTGTTTTTTGTTTTGTTTAATCTTTCTTGTTTTTCACTCCGCCCGCTGATGACGTCAATGGGAATTCGCCAAACGAGGCCTGAGTTCTGGAGGTTATTTTGGGAAACAACCCCGTTGTGGAATTAGGCCAAAGCACGCGTGCAGGGCTTGCCATTATATTACTCACGTAGCTAGTTCTGTATTCTTTCAGTTGTGAAAATGGTAGCACATTGATTTTCAGCACATCGATGCTCTGAACAAATCATTATGTTCTAAACTCAGAATCAGGACTCGTTATGATTGCAGGCCTTATCCGATCTATCTAATTCTTTGCCGGTTAGAAATATCTTTGACACCGCGTGACCTCAATCCTTGTTTATTCTATCTCCATCATCTGAAAAACTAGAGATCTTTAAGTACATGTATGTAGAAGAGGTATGACAAATACACACTTTGACACTTGTTTAAAATGCGTTGTTTCACTCCTTGTCACAATACTAAAGCCGCAAACGTTCAACGTCGAATTTCTCAGTTGTGGAAAAAGTGGAGTTTGAACAAACAAGAACTAAAGACGCGTCAGATACACAAACCATAACTGACACACTCACACGGATGTACATGTCGGCTGTCAAAAGAGTACAAAAAGCCCACTCACACACGCACGCATGTTTGAATTTTCTTTTTTCTAAATCAATATCGCAGGTAACTAAATTTTTCCAGCACTTGCATCGAGTGGAAAGTTCCACAATTTTGAACTACTGGCTTACGTTTTGTAATGTTTGCTGTCGTCGTTGGTAGTGGTGGTGTAAATTTATGGTTTGTCGTCGTAGCTATTAGGCTGTATATCTAATAATGATGCCCTCTTGTTTTTTCTCCTGGCACTGACAGCTGACGCTATCCATTATTTGGACACTCGATGTGCACTAGCAAGTGTGTTAGAACAGCATGGCACTACAGTGTTTGAAGAATGGACGAGCGGCCCTCGAACCATCCATCCGTCCGTCCGTCCGTCCGTTCGTCCATCCATCCATCCATCCATCCATCCATCCATCTATCTATCTATCTATCTATCTATCTATCTATCTGTCTATCTATCTATCTATCTATCTATCTATCTATCTATCTATCTATCTATCTTGGTTGCAATAAAAAGTTATCATCATTTAAGCTTTTTTAAATGGAGCGGAATGGATTTCCTGTAGAACAGGCAGAATTCCTTCTTCCCTCCCCCTTTTCCAATAAATGAAATAGTAATAATAATAATTTCGTGAAACAATAGATAATCGGTTTTCGTATGTCACTAACGATCCAAATGCGCCTAAAATGCATTGAAATCACTCAATCGAGAGTCCAATGTCTATTTCCAGCTGAAAAAAGAACCAGTACAATAGATGCATGTGAAATTAGCATCCAGCGCTAATGACATTTTATTAACGCTGCAGTGTGGCGCAAAATGCTTGTGAGGTCACATCGCGCAGAACACTCATGTATTTTGAAAACTAGTGTGCTATTAGCCCAAATGATAGCACAGTTTACCATCGTTGGCCATGTACCAGAATCTTAAAAAAGAACTGTCATGAAAGTTATTTGGAACCTTATAGATCTAAAATTAGCCACGGTTGTTGTTTATTCCTAGCGTCATAAATTGCTGCCGCCCACTCTCCTTTCTAGTGTCATACACCACAGCTGGTAACATTTGTACAACCCATCCTTCACCCTGGTCTCAGTTATCCGTATCCTCCTCACGCTAAGCGAGACGCTGCTCATATTATTACGTGTTATTTGCTCTGTGTGATATCAACAACTTGTTTGTAGCTGGACCGGACATTCTTCGTTTCACTTTGCACGGACTGAAGTTTTGTGGAGTTCAAAAATGACAGCCACAAAAGAAACAACAGCAACAACAGAAATGGGATCCAAGGACAGAATCATTTACAATGCTAGGGGACCGTAGACTAATGGCAAAGCTGAATAGCGAAAATATTGAGTTGTGTTGACCGCTCAGCTACACTGTGTTTAAGAACACACACATCGTACACACAATCTATGCAACATTACATAAACATGCCGTCCCCTTAGAACAGAATGACAAGCATCTAACTCGCTTCCATCAACTTTGGAGAAACTGATGATTCAAGTTTCACGCGCCCATAGCTTTCTGAGATACGACATTTGGTTTCTTTTTAGTAACACTTATAAATTAAACACCGAGTCCGCTTGATACTTTGACACACAATGGAGAAGGTCTGTAGAAGAAGTGTGTAGTGTGTAACAGTTCAGCCAAAAAGTGGAGATGGAACCCTGTCATTTAAAGGGGACATCTGTCTATGATATTGTTATTATTATTGGATTGTTGTTAGGGGACAGTAGCCTAATTACGTACAAAGATGAATAGAGAAAATACTAAGTTGCGCTCACTGCTCAGCTATAGTTTACTTTGTTTAAGAACACATACTATTACATAGTATACACATCTTACGCCTCGTTACATAAAACAGGCTTGTCGCAAACATGAAGTTCCACAGCATGGAACCTCAGTGAAAGATGGCACACATCTAGCTATAATGTCGTCTTGCTGGGGCGAATTGCGGAGGGTAAAAACGATCTTCTGTGTCTTTCACTGTTTGCTTTCATATTATGTAATAACATTGCTTGTAAACATTGGATTTAACACCACATCTCGCTTTAATGTTGTCCTGTTGAGGCGAACTGGAGGGCAAAATGGACCATACCAATATCACTATTAATAACATTAGTAATAAAAGTCATGAGCTCGGTCGTTTTGTTGTTTTTTCTTCTTCTTCTTCTGTATTGTTAATTGTGAAACCCTGACATATTTTGATAACGTGATCTCAGTCACTGACCGACTTCCCGAAAAGTGCGCGGTACGGTACGGTAATTAACCCCATGACTTCAAAGTTGCACGGGTGCGCACTGGGATAGGCCACAGTTATATAAAGTAGTACAATTACATATATATAATCGCCGTTTCTTCAGTATTTCATGCGTAAATAAAGGTCCAGCACTGCGGCCTACATGTGGTCAGCTTTTTAAGATAAATGCGTAAAGCCATGTAGTTTAAAATTTATAACTGCGTATTTCACTTTTTCACAACAAATTCGGTTTTCAAGAAAACCCGTTCTTTGACCTTAATAGATAAGGGTAATTTAGGTGTACCCATCACAATATGCAACCAGAATTGCTTGACATGTGTATGTAAAAGAGTTTGGTTTGTTTTTTTTTTCATTTTCTCAAAACCCTTCACTTCGACATGGGCTTTTGTGGGTCGATCTGACAAAACCTGGCTATAGGTGGTAATTTTATACCTCTTCATAAAAAATCAAAAAGGAAATATTTCTAGGACGATTTCAAGCAAAATATTTTAACTGAAAGCAGAGAAATGGCAAATCTTTCACATTATAAACAAATTTTTATTTCCACTGAAAATGTTTCCCCCTTTGGCGGGCTATTCTCGGGAATTTGGTCTTCCACCCTAAAACTACTTTCGTCAGATCCTCTCATAGTATGTCAGTTTATAGTAAACTCATCACTTTTAACAACAACAACAACAACAACAACAACAACAACAACAACAACATTAATAATAATAATAATAGTAATAATAAATATTTATATCGCGCTTCATCACGTCAAATGCAAGCTCTAAGCCCTTTACAATCATTCTTCTACTCATATTCAGTTTCACCAATACAAAGAACAAAGTAAACTCCATGGGTCAACATTGTGTGTTGTCGGATATTTCTTAAACATTTCAGTGGTTTTTCTCTTAGGTTTTGTTTGAGGCGGCGTGCTCCAGATCTTCGGGCCACGCAAAGCATATCATTCTACTTTTCACTACCTACACAAAATGCGTCCTGCGATTTTCTGTGTGGACTGACTGATGGTCCGTACTAGGTCGGTTATCTCCACCCTGGGGTGACTGAGTTTAACTTTCAGGATTGAAACAGACTAAGGCTGGCGTGGGCACCAATCCAGTCACTCGCCACCCCAAAAATGTTTACATCACACTAGCACAACAGGCACTGCCCGCTGCCTACCGGCCTGGCGCTTCCGTGGTCTGTTTCACCTCTAATATTGCTGGTCAGATATATTTTCAGTTCTCGACAAGGGCAAGTTAAGAGCAGAAAATATGCCTTAGTTCTCTGGATGTACGAAGTTTCCGGGTCACATAACCATTGAAAAACAGGTGGAGCAAAGGCTGAAATCACGGGCGAGATCATAATCTGAGAGAATGATGTGGTCCGTTTTGGCGACGCGCGGGAAAAAAAATCGCTGACTCACTGACTGTTTCAGAATCACGTCAATCAGCAGGGAGGGGGGGGGGGGAGGATGGCTGGAAAGGATGAGTGTGAGTGGAGAGATGGATGGACAAGCAGATGGAGGATGAGAAGCGAGAGAGGGGGGAGGGAAAGAGTAGGAGAGAGGGATGGAAGGAGGGCGGGAGAGGATGAGTGTGATGGATGGATGGACAAACGGGTGGAGGATGAGAGAGAGAGAGAGAGAGAGAGAGAGGGAGGGATAGTAGGAGAGAGAGGGAGGGAAAGAGGGGAGGAGAGAGAGATGGGAGGGGGCCGGGAGAGGATGAGTGTGATAGAGGGATGGATGGACAAACGGTGGAGGATGTGTGTGTGTGTGAGAGAGAGAGAGAGAGAGGGGGGGGAGGAGGGAGGGAAAGTAGGAAAGAGAGGGAGGGAAATGGCAGAGAGAGGGAGAGTTTGAGTTTGAGAATGGAGAAAGTACGTCGACATGGTAACGGTCACATTGTGCTGGGAAAAGACAAGAGGATAGACAGAATGTAGCAGAAGGACAGAACAGGAGGAGAGCCTACCAGAAGTGCCCACCAACCACCAGATGGAGAGATGGGTAGAAAATGAGAAGAGACAACGAAGGAGGGGAGTACAGAGAGTAAGATAGAGAGGGATGGGGTGGGGAGAGAGGGAGTGAATGAGTGAGAGAACCCCCCCCCCTCCGACCAGGTCTGCCATGCACCTTTTTTCCAGTCAGCATCCCTATGTCAATCCCATCGGATTTCCGTCGGGTTGGTACGATCACGACAGAGCGCGTATTCCATACATAAAAGAGACATTCGCACGATGTCGTAATTAGCTGATCTACGTAAGAACGATGTCATTTTTATGTGCATATTTGACATCAATCCTATGCGTCGGACTTAATTTACATTGGGTTGCTGGCTGGGTTCCTACAATGGGGGTCACCCCTCCCCCCCCCCCCCGGGCCCCTTTCCCTCTAACTATCGTACATACTTGGCAGATGGCCCCTAGGCAAAGGCTTGTCCGCACACGTACTTCTCGTGACAGATTTGACAGGTCACTGAACGGATGGAGGCCACAGAGTTGAAACTTACTAGTCACAATGATGTAACCATTTTAAAGCAGGCTATAATTATAATACAGTTATTTCATAGTTACAGAACTGAAGCCGCCCGTCCTACACTGTCAGGGTACGGGGACCGCAGTCTTAATTTCAAAAACCAAACAGAGAAAATACTGAGTCGTGTTCACTGCTCAGCTATAGCTTTCTATGTAAGATACCACGGTCCCCTAACAACTCCCCCCCCCCCCTTTCGCAGTTGAGTCTGTCTGTTTGGGTCTTTCTTTTGGGAGACTCTCTGCCTTTGGCATTTGCACCAGTTTCCTTTTCTTGTTTTATTTTTCTTGTTCTCGGTTGTTGTTGTTTTTTGTGCTAAGGATGAGTTTCTTTGAAGTTGTTGTTTTTTTAAAACTTTCGCCCAGGCACTCGGCCTTGTTCGGCCTGCTCTTCTCAGGGAAGCACACCGTGCACACGGGCCATCCGAGTTTTTCGTCCTTATCCAAGAAGACTAGGTGCACAATCCTACCTACCATAAGACAAGAATTCCCCCCCCCCCCAAATTCCAACATGCCTGTGCATCGAACCCTGTACTTTTTCGGCCTGAGAGGCAACCATGAGGAGACCCTACCGGTAGCGCTCTACAGCCACCATGAGGAGACCCTACCGGTAGCGCTCTACAGCAACCACAAGGAGACCCTACCGGTACGCTCTACAGCAACCACGAGGAGACCCTACCGGTAGCGCTCTACAGCAACCACGAGGAGACCCTACCGGTAGCGCTCTACAGCAACCACAAGGAGACCCTACCGGTACGCTCTACAGCAACCACGAGGAGACCCTACCGGTAGCGCTCTACAGCAACCACGAGGAGACCCTACCGGTAGCGCTCTACAGCAACCATGAGGAGACTCCACAAGTAGCGCTCTACAGCAACCACGAGGAGACCCTACCAGTAGCGCTCTACAGCAACTATGTCACTTTTGTCCAACATTTTCTAAGGTTCAACTCCGTCGGCCTGATTCAGGTTATTCCAACACCTCTGAAAATTCGGGAATCGTTTAACTTCAAAAACTATCTACGAGACATGATACCCTTGTGTCACTGCAAAGGATACTATGCTCACTGAGAAATTAGAGATACAAGGTTCAAACTATAATTATTTCAAACATAATTATTTTAGAAGAAAAAAAATTGTCTATGTCAGCAAAAATAAACCTCCAGTATTGCATGACCTTTGGGCAGAAATCCTAATTTCTGTCAAACTGCCAACTTCAAAGTGGAAAGGTCTAGTTTTTAACCACAAATTCGAACTGGCTGACAGGCCTAAATCTCTTGCTGATAGCGTCACAGATAATTATATTCACTTCTATCCGGTAATCCGCGCAGTTCCGGGTGCCAGTCTGAGTCTAAGGGGTAGGAGTGGATCCATAATTGGGTTTAGCAAAAAAAAAAAAATAACATAAAATATTTCTAAGATGATTTCAATTAAAATATTTTAACTTAATGCAGAAAAATGACAAGTTTTTCATATTATAAGCAAATCTCAATCAAAGTTTGGGTTTTATGGCAAGTCAGCACGATAACGACCACATTTCGCCTCTAGCGGTCTTTTTGGTTACTTCATTCATATAATTTGGCATTCACAATTAAAATTTCACAAATACAATTAAATAGTTCCCTATAAACTTTATTACATTGGTGAAATTCTCAAAAAAATGTTTTGTAATAGAAAATAAATTAAATATTTTAGATAAAGACTGTTTTTGGGTAGCCAGAATGCTCACAATATGATTTTTATTGCCAAATCGTGGCCAATTTCTGACAAAGCTATTGTGGCCATGCCGACAACTGTGAACGGATCTGGCGAAATCGGGCTTAAGGTGAATTTTTAAAAAGATCAAATCAAATATTTCTAAGACAATTTGAAGTAAAATATTTTAACTGATTGCATAAAAATGACTAATCTTTCATATTATTAACGAATCTCAATTTCCATACAAAAAGACTTTTCCCCCCGTTTTGGAGACATTTTCTCAGGAATAGATGTTGCAAGATCCACCCACAATATATGCTAAACCCAATTATGGACCCATTCCCATCCCCCCCCCCCCCCCACAAAAATACCGCCCAAAACAAAAACAAATTTGGCTTGGCCACACAGAACAAAACAGTAACGTTACGCTGGATATTAAATTTTTATTTATTCATCTCTGAGGGAATTAGATCGTCTCTGACTTTGCTCCACCTTTGTCGTGTTTAAACTGGGCCTGGGACTCGCCCTAGTGTCATCCGTGCGTGTGAACGCGATCAGCTGTTTCAGCCCGTGGGCCAGCCTGACTGGGCCTGCCTATCTTTGTAAGTGCATGTATGTGACTGTCATCTGACAGCTGTCAGGTAGGCAGCTTAAGGGGCGGTTTGGGGGGGGGGGGGGTCATAGGACCATAAAAACATTGTTCAACAAACGAAAATCAAACTTTGGCCTAGGGGTAAATGTATGGCAGAGAGAGGGGGGGGGTGGCGGAGAGAGAGAGAGAGAGGTAGAAAGACAGACTGACAGACAGACAGGCAGTCAAGCAGGCAGGCAGACAGACAGACAAACACACAGAGACAGAGAGTCAGAAAGAGAGATTGCGAAAGAGAGAGAGAAGTATGGAAGTTGGTCTGGTGAACTAGCATGGGATTCAATGTCATCGACATAATTAAATGTTAAGATCAACATAATTAAGTGTATGCCAAATTATCAAATTATCATCATCAACATAACTAAATGTGCATAATGTAAATAATTAACTCTAATATAATTCAATGTATGTCTTAATTAACATCAACATATCTATGTATTATATAATTACCATCAACGTAATTATTGTAATGCGTGCGTATCAATTATGTACGTATCGAAAGGAAAAATCTGCTTTTGTCCCGAAAAGTTCAGACAAATATAGATCTACACCCCTGGGACAGCAAACTGACTTCCACTCAAAACGAAGAAATAATCCTTTGGGGGGGGGGGGGAGGAGGGGGGGGGGCGCGCTTATGGTTAGGATTAGGTTCCATTAATTGGCAAAAAACAACTTTTTCCTTGGCGACATGGCCACCGTAACCTTTTCCAGGAGTTGGTCACAAGTTGGTAACAAAACTCCTGTTGCGGGTATTTTTTGGTTGCATGACACACACAATCTTTACCTACAAAACACTAATAATATAAAATTATACAAATTGCTGTCAGCATTCTCGGTTTCGCGACGCCCTAAAGAGGCCCATATCTCGCTTGGGGCCATACACGAAGTATGTACACCAAGTTTTGGCATTTCTAAAATAAAATTTAACCCCCACCCCCAACTCTACGCTTTTGATAACTCGGGTTAACCTTCCTTTCCCCTTCGAACGTAAGCATCTTATGGATGGCTCCCATCTTGCAACTCACTTATTTGGGACCCTGAAGCCTGAACTGTTATGGGGCCTATTTGCAACCAGCACCGACTGGGCAACATCCAAAATTCACTCATTGCAAAAAAGTTTCTTCACGGACCCTAAAGTAGCTTCGCCACTGGATCTGTTCAGTGTAACAAGAACTCTCTAGTGATTTTTTTTTTTTGGTTAACTATGCTACCCCGAAGAAGTACCAACGCAAGCAAATCAGTGTTAACTAAATATCAAAAGAGAATGACTATACAGATAACGATAAATAGAATGACGTTAGCAACAAGTACAACACCGACCACGACAACATCTACTTTATGACACTTGAGGACTTTAGTCCGGGCTTTTCTCTTCGGCCTCGTACGTTCTAGGCCTCTTTATCCCAGTACAGCTAGGCTAAAGTTCGCCTCTTATCGCATGGCATTCACCTCAGCGCTATTTTGGTTCTCCGGAAAGTTAGCCTTACCACGTAAACGACTTCCTATTGATAGACGATTGGAGTTTCGATTTACAAAAGCTTTTCTAAATTCCTCGTCTGACCCAGAGACATCCGGGATCAACTTGATTTGCCCGTTGGTTGTTGCTAGGGGAACGCAGTCCAATTAAAATGACAAATAGAGAAAATATTAAGTTGTGTTCACTGTTCAGCTATAGATTACTATGTAATAATTATACGACGGTATCCTCACAATTATATAGCCCCTTGCCGTTCGTGTTCATATCTATTATATATTTCAGTAACTCGCAACCTTTGGCATGACTAACTGACCAAACTATACACTCTTCAGGCCTTAAATTTTGCAGGAAGGTGGCATTTGAGATAAGGAAGATGATGGCTATAATTAAAAGTTGTTTACTTCATGCATGTATCTCTATAATAAAGCTACAACAAAACCCCTAACAGTCCTATGGACTCGGAAACTACACAACGCACCGACCTGAAATTTGGCACAAAGAATTATGGGGATAGCGATCATTGTTCCTATCGCTATACACAAACAAAACCGTTTGTTATTTCTGAGTTAATCGGTAAATGCGGTTATAATTAAAGACTAAATTCACGAGAGCGTTTGATCCGAAATTTACGATCAATAAGATATTGTGTATGTTTCTAAACGAAATTATTTACAATCAATAAGATATTGATGTATGTTTCTAATAATAGCCCACCTCCGCCTACACACTCATGACGTTATCACTTCCTGCGATGTGTTCACTAACAAACAAACCCGTGCGCAAATCATTGCCATTTGACGGATGCTGACGGGATGCGCAGGATGTCAACGCGCAAAGGGAGAGCAGTAAAACGTATCTAAAAACAAACAAACAAACAAACAAACAAAAATAAAATAAAGCTAAAGGAACAGGCAAAATGAAGCAGGTCCGTAATAATCACCCAGAACTGAAACTAATAAATCGATTTATCCCGGGCAGGGCCGGGAACTCAGCTAGTTTTTTTAAAAGAATAGCAGTGTTTATTGCTATGTAACATCTGTATTTTTGTATGTTTGTTTCGTAATATATAGTACCGTGCATGTCATAAAAAGTAACCGTATCAAGCGTTCAGTTTGGTGCGTAGTGTTCTGGTGCGCATGAGTTTTGAAGCCAGACTGTAGTTTATTACTTTTATTATACTAGAGAGAGGGGGTGGGGGGGGGATCACATGATGGTTTATGCCGGGCAATGCCCGGTAGGTCATCTAGTTACTATAAAGGACGTATGGCCTCCAATGTAATCATAAAAGGCTTTTTAACCGCCGAGCCTTAAATTCTACAAAATAGCACATTACTCAAAGAAAGACGCAAGGCTGTAGGTGGGCATTTAAGCCTGATAATGAAGGGCCGACCCAATATTACTACTAAGCTTGTTTTCCAAACTAACAGCGAATACAGTTATATGGCGAGTTTTGACATCGCAAGCCAAAACATAACTTACATAAAAGTTACTCGGGTTATGCAAGGCTCAGCACTTTAGTAATTACATTATTCACTGACTAGCTATGAGTGATACAACCCCCCCCCCCTTTGATCTTGACAGAAAGGGTGGCTATCAAATTAGCGTTTTATGTAAGCAAAACAATGAGTATGGCCATGTAAGGACGGCTGTTAGTTATTGCCCCCTTGCCAACTCTTGCTAATTTACACCAAGAACACAACGAATGTAAAGGGCACAACTGAATTACCATCACTTGATAACAAAATGAACCCAGGATTAGTTAGCCAACAAGTCATTATAACTCTGTAGTTTGTCTGTGTGTAGGTGCGTGTTATATGTGTGAACATAATTATCTATCTAGCTATCTATGAGACTATCTATCTATCTATCTATCTATCTGTCTGTCTGTCTATCTATCTATCTGTCTGTCTGTTTGTCTGTCTATCTATCTATCTGTCTATCTATCTATCTATCTATCTATCTATCTGTCTGTATCTTCATCCGTTCGTCTGTCTGTCTGTCCATCTATCAATCAGTGAAAAAGTGGTACAGAGGAGGAAAGACCCCCCGCCCCCCTTACCAGCAACAACAAAAAAAGAAATGATTAATGTCTATTGGACATAACCCATTCTGGTTGCCATGCCAACCCTCGATATAATATTTGCAACCAGACTTTGAAAGAAGAATTGGAAAATACAGGATACCTTCATCGGGACAATATTACACACCCCCCCCCCCCCGGTATTTCACATTGAAAGCTAGAGCTGGAACAACGAACATAACTCAGTATTTCCTCTATTTGACAGTGTAATCAGACAATACGCCCCAAACAACATCCTTTCAAATACCATGCTATTGAAACAAAATTGTCTTCTCTTTCATAACCAATCTGCGTTTCACAGACAATACCATCTTTTTCGCATTCAGCACGCCCCGAGTGACGACAAAGCCAAGAACAAGTGAAACCAAATTAAAGTGTTCTGTATTTTTATCTATCCTTGAATTTGACACGGCATGTTAAAATTGTTTTTTTTAAAAAACCGATCACATTTGAAACAACGTGTCATGTAACTAGAGCGATACTTCCCTGTTGTTCGTTCCATCCTGACCCGTCTGACACACATAATCAGCGGTTCTCAACCTGGCAGGGACTGGGGTGAGGGACAGACAGACATACATAGATAGACAGATAGATAGATAGATAGATAGATAGATAGATAGATAGATAGATAGATAGATAGATAGATAGATAAACATATACATGTATATAGACAGACGGACATAAATAGATAGATGAACGAATATTGGTAGATAGAGAGATAGATAGACGGACGTGGCCAGACAGACAGACAAACAGACAAATGCCTAAATCATTGTAATAAATAATGCCTGCACACACCAAATCTACATCTATACTCTCCGTACAAATAAAAAAAATCACAGGCGACACTACTAAGACGGACTGCAGCTGGCAGAAACGATTTCCTGTATCTCGTGCAAACTGTAAACTTGAAACTTATTTTCAAGATAATTTTGGCACAGCCTATCTCTCACGAATAATAAAACTGTATTGACATGTTTTAATACACATACTACAAGTATTATTGCTTTCTAGGAAATAACAATTTAAGATGTATCTCCAGCGATAGACAGAAATGTGCAGTTCCCACAAGAACTCAAGGCGAATGAAGTTATGTTTAGTAATTTCTGTAAGATACACTAAATCAAGCAGATGATCACGGAAGGCTCCTTAATTATGCCTCTTAGAACAAATTCTCACAAAAATGAAAATCAGGACTTTCCCACAAGCAGAAACGGGGGCACGGCCCAGAGGGTTAAGATTTCATTCTTGGGTAACTAACTTTTAGCGCGCACATTAATTTTCTTTTGTACACCGGTTGCAAGCGTACATGAATGTGCACACACGCACAGGTTAGAGGGAACAATACATCATCTTAGAATGACAGGGTTTTTACTCGCTTCCATCAACTTTTGAGAAATTGATGATTGAAATTTCATATTGTGCCCATAGCTTTTAGTGGCGTGCATTTTTTTCTTTTTAGTAATACTTAAACTTACACACCAAATTCACTTGATACTTTGACACTCAATGGAAAAGACCTGGGGAGGGGAGTGTTTAATAGTAACTCAGTTCAGCCAAAAAGTGGAGATAAAACCTTCTATGAGGACGACCAGTAAACAGATATTACAAGGTTGAGAACCATTGCTCTTTTGTGTCAACTCCGATTTCGGATGATTCAAGGACCAAGTATTCGGCATGTAACTAGGCCTTAGTTTATGCCCGGGCTATGTGGACTCTCTATGGAGATCGTAAATAACACAATGGGAATTGTGCTCTTTGTCAGATACGACTATTATTGAGATGTGGAATGGAGGACAGGATGAGAACGGATTTTGAAGAGGAAAGGTGGGGGGGTGGGGGTGTATGAGGAACGGACTAAGACGATACACGCATTATGCAGTTATTCAAGCCAACAAAGGCAGTTACAGGGAAACAGGTAGACAATGAGGCAAGCACTGAGTTATTCATTTGAAGCCACGGTTGGTTATCAAACCCTGAACAATTAGGTAGATAGACAGATAGATTATTCACAGACAGACAGTAGATAGACAGACAGACAGGGATATGGATAAACAGACAAGCACTCCGACCGCCCAACCAACCGATAGATAGATAGACAGACAGACAGATAGATAGATAGATGATAGATAGATAGATAGACAGACAGACACTCAGATAGATAGATAGATAGACAGATAGACAGACAGACATATAGATAGATTGATAGAATTTAAAATTACAATCCGCGAATGCAATGTGCACAACATGGGAAACGCCTTTATTTCCTGCAAATTTTCAGCATAATTATGTGTAAATGTAAGCATGCATGGTAGTTCGTACGACTGAAAAGAAAACTGCTCTTACAAAAACTGAAAGTCATTGGGGCCTGGGGTGGGGTGTTGGTGAGATAGAGATGGAGAGGGAGGGAGAGAGAGAGAGAGAGAGAGAAAGGGAGAGAGTGAGAGAGAAAGGTAGACAGAAAGAGAGAGAGAGAAGGAGGAAAAGCTGTAGAACTGGGGCTGTAGCAAATACAGAAAAACTAGCTACACAGATTACTCAAACTTGTAACCTTCCCAGAATGCGTATCACTGAGAAACTCGTGGTCTCCCCTCTCTCTATGCGAGCCTGCCATTTCAAATCAAACGAGCACCATGTTCGTACTTTCTGTCTGCAGTTTTTTGAAGAAAAAAAAAGTGCTTATTCGTTTAATTTCCTCCTCCTCCTCCTCCTTCCGCCGCCCTCCCCCTTTTTTTCCCCCTCATTCTATGAACAGGCCAACCCTCAGCCAACTCTCAGCCAGCCCACATACAGATGGTTCTCAACCCTTTTCAGGCAAGTACCCCTTCCTTTGTTCCAAGTTTTGTGTCACCCTCTCCCCCCCCCCCCCCACACACACAAATTCCTACTCAAAGCCAATAGATACATTTCACAAGAAGACGGACGATACACAACTTATGATGGATGTTAAGTTTTTCAAAGCCTTATTAATGACAAAAGCTACGTGTGTTGATTATTCACTATAAACAGAAAGCATTCTTTGTCAAATGCACTAAAACTTCAAAAGAAAATGAAAATGTAATTGTCCCCAAATCGTCCTCCGTACATGTTTTCGCTCCCCCCCCCCTTTCCCTCCCTCAAATATCCTCCTTCACCATTATCGCCCCCTTGTCGCCATTTTCTCCCTCCCCCCCCCCCGGAAATCAAAACTCTCCCCCTGGGGGCTGAATCGCCTACGCTGAGAACTACTGCCATACAGCGTTGGTTGGCCTTTAAAAACGATCGACGGGGGGCGGCAAGGTGTCTAGAGCTGCGTGCAAAAAACGACAACACTACTTGCGTCATCAGGTGGCAAAGGTTAGCAGGGGTCAAGGTTACCCAGCCGGGTTCTTTAAATTATAGTTTTTCTTGTTTCTTTTCCCCTCTTCATTATTTTTATGTTCGTTTCGTTCTTAACTTGGGATTTCAGAGAACAAAGGGAATATAACCAGAGACCTTGTATAGCAGGTTCTCTGACAGTGATATAACCGTGGAAGTATGTTTCTTCCCTCTACACCTCCGACCCGACCCCTTCCCGTCCTGGTGCGAGGGCACCCCTTTATTTTGTTAAGAGGCGCCAATGACCTTGAAAGCTCCTCTTCTCTGCTACCCCCCCCCCTCCCCCCTTTCTCCTCACCAGCCGGTAACGTTCGCAGAGAGGAAAAAGTAAAACAACTTCTCATTCACAATCACATCTCTTTAACCGACATCGATATTATGCCCATGTCAAATAGACGGGAACACAGACAGACAGATAGATAGATAGATAGATAGATCGATAGATAGATAGATAGATAGATAGATAGATAGATAGATAGATAAAGTGATAAATAAATAGAATACACAAAGGCTGACGCTAGTGACAGACAAACAGATACACAGACAGATGATAGGACGGGTGGACAGACAGAGACAGACGGTCGTATAGATAGACAGATAAATAGACAGATAGATAGATAGATAAACAGATAGATAGACAGATGGATCGATAGATAGGTAGATAGAGAGAGAGAGAGAGAGATAGATAGATAGATAGAGATAGATAGATAGATAGATAGATAGATAGATAGATAGAGACAGATAGATAGATAGGCAGATAGACTGATAGATGGAGACAGATAGATAGATAGATAGATAGATAGATAGATAGATAGATAGATAGATAGATAGATAGATACTAAAAATACCCCTTTAAATAAGGAAAAACCAGAACTACACATAATTCAAACAAACACAATTATCCCCCATTCTCCACGCCTACCCACCCATCTCCACCCATTTCCCACCATCAGTCCCTCTATAACAACAATGTCCGCCCTGCAGGTCCAAGCCATGCATAGATCACGTCATCGACTGACAGCCTTATTTACATGCATATAATGACACTACATTTGTGGCCCCTGTAATTATGCATTCAACTTTCTTTTTTTTTTTTTTTTTCTTGGGAGTGCACAATTAACTTGAGGCCAAAGATTCTAAAACTGGGGCCAGAGAAACACATTCTATTTTAGTTAAGACGTACGGCAAAGCCAAGGCTCTCTAAACGACCAAAAAAAGAAAACCTTGAACAGTAGTAGAAGAAATGTGGGGGAAAAAAAAAAATGTCCCCTTAAAGCGGAATTTGAGATACAGAAGATCGTTTTTGCCTTCCACAATTCGCCTCAATAAGGCATTATAGCTAGATGTATGCCATGTTACTAAGGTTCCTTTCGATGTCATATTTATGTATTGTGATATATGTTTATGTAATGATACGCAAGATATGTGTACCATGTAACTTTGTACTTCTATACGCTCTACGAAATGAGTTTCCCTCTTGGGACAATAAAGTGATTTTTATCTTGTCTTATTAAATTTTGAGAGCCAGTGACAGTGTCATACATCACACAACCCAAGAAAGAAATGACCCAGTGAGTCAATAAACTCCCGACAAATCCAAGAAAAGTCGAGTCAACATGACGATAATAATATATAATACTCCCAGTCCCTTCCCTGGACTAGAAACCACGCCTATTACACGCCATGTTAGCCTCCCCATGGGGAGAAAGAGCGCGAGAGAGAGAGAGAGAGAGAGCGAGAGAGAGAGAGAGAGAGAGAAAGAGAAACAGAGAGAGAGAGAGAGAGAAACAGAGAGAGAGAGAGAGAGAGAGAGAGAGAGAAAGAGAAACAGAGAGAGAGAGAGAGAGAGAGAGAACGTAAAACTAGGCTACCAGGGAAACGATTGTCTCGTGAATGTAGACAAAAGTAGGACGTTGACCTTTTCGTATCGGGGAAATAATGGCGAAGCCGCATAAAAAAAAAATCTCTCATTCAAACGTGAATGTGTGCCACGCGCTACCAGTACAGTAACGATTTTTGCCAGGCTGCTCTCAATCTCACCCCCCCCCCCAACCCCCAACACACACACACACACATCTTTCCTCCATCATAAAAATCCTCTTGATTTCCCTCGATCTCTCGGTCCACGTGTTCTCTCTCCTTTCTTCCTGTCTCAACCCCTCCTCCACCCCCCCTTTTAAAAAAATTTTTCGTTCTCCTGTTAATCTTTCTATCTATCTATCTATCTATCTATCTATCTATCTATCTATCTACCTGTCTGTCTATCTATCTGTTTATCTATCTATCTATCTATCTATCTATCTATCTATCTATCTGTCTATCTGTCTATCTCTATCTATCTATCTATCTATCTATCTATCTATCTATCTATCTATCTATCTATCTATCTATCTATCTATCTACCTGTCTATCTATCCATCTATCTACCTGTCTATCTATCTATCTATCTATCTATCTACCTGTCTATCTATCTATCTATCTACCTGTCTATCTATCTACCTATCTATCTATCTATCTATCTATCTATCTATCTATCTATCTATCTGTCTATCTATCTATCTATCTATCTATCTATCTATCTCTATCTATCTATCTATCTATCTATATATCTATCTATCTCTATGTATCTATCTATCTATCTACCTGTCTGTCTATCTATCTATCTATCTATCTATCTATCTATCTATCTATCTATCTATCTATCTATCTATCTCTATGTATCTATCTATCTATCTACCTGTCTGTCTATCTATCTATCTATCTATCTATCTATCTATCTATCTATCTACCTGTCTGTCTATCTATCTATCTATCTATCTCTATGTATCTATCTATCTATCTACCTGTCTATCTATCTATCTATCTATCTATCTATCTATCTATCTATCTATCTATCTATCTATCTATCTATCTATCTATCTATCTACCTGTCTATCTATCTATCTATCTATCTATCTATCTATCTCTATGTATCTATCTATCTATCTATCTATCTATCTATCTATCTATCTATCTATCTATCTATCTATCTATCTATCTATCTGGCTGTCCATTTATCCCATATCCACACGTCCCTTTATAAAAATCATTTCTGTTTATTTACACGCGTTCGGTTATTACATAACGCATCTCTCTGTGTTGCACAAGCATGATACAAATCGGACTGGATGCATGGTAAATTACAACACAATGTACATAATTATTTATTTTTTTGCTCGCTAAGGGCCTAAAAAAAAAAGCTCATTCGGTCCACCCCGGTCTTCTCCATTTCCACAACACAATATAATTACACATCAGGCAGGCAAATCACCAAAAAACGACAATGCTCCCCAACAACAAAGACAGTAATTACTCCTCTAACCGTACCATTCTTCTATCTCCTCCTCTTCCGCTTTAACACAACAATCAAATCTCTTTAACTACACCACCACCCCCACCCCTTTAAAATAAAATTTTCCACCCCTCTCTGATCAACACACATAAAACCTTTAATAAATGGAAGAAAAAAAAGTCCACAAAATTTAACACAAACACCCTTTTGTTCAGCTAATATTCAAATCTCACCCAGCCCCAAAACGAATCATATGACAGTCACAATGAAATTACTGCATGCATGAATGAACTATTTTGTTCACCCTACAAAAAAAACCCTCAAATTACAACGCCCCTGTTTGACGTAATCATATGCCCCAGTACTGCCGTGGTGTGAGAAAAGACATTGTAAGCCAAAAAAGCCAAACTTGACAGCTGAGTCAAACAACAGTATGCCCTATGCTTGATTTTCTTCATTGTTTAATTTATATTCTGTGGTGACGAAAGGCGACCACATAGCCAACATATCCCTGCGTCAATCCGACCTAGATTTGTATAGGATTTTCATACGGTTGGCAGGATTACCGTACCGAGTGGGTTCTTTCATCTAACCGATGTCCGCATGATGTCAAAACCAGCAGAACTGCGTAGGAACGATGTCATTATGTCAATCCTACGTGGGACTTACGTACGACTGCCGGCTGGGCAAATAGTATAAAAGTATTACATTGGTAGAGAGATAGGTCTCGAGCACATTTTCTTACAGATTAGCTTGAAAAAGCTCCCGCTATCTCCCTGCCCCCCTCCCCCCCCCCCCTTATCTATTTGGTAATGAAGGCCAGCCCAAGGAAACTGCCATTTTCTGTACCATGGCTGTTACGAGCAAATAACTCGATCGGCCTGGGATGAGAAAGTCAGCCTGAAAAGGCATTTTGTCTAGACTGGTGTATATGCTTTTTTTTTTTTTTTTTCACTAACAGGGGCAGTTATGCTCATATTCATCATAATCAGGCTTATTTATTTCAAAGTCAAAGCATGGGCTCCGTTGTTAGACTTCTGATGGATTAGTTGGCCTATTTAATTTTTTCATAGTTTTGCGAAAATCGAATAATTAAGACTACGGTAAAATTTAAAAAAAAAAAAGGTAAAGTAACACAAAACTTGGACATACTGATCCCCCTCACTCTCACTCTCTCTCTCTCTAAGCAAGATACGGGTGAAATGATCTCCACCCCAACCCCTCGGTATAATTATTTGCGACCTTAGTTCTAGTTTGTTCTGTCCCTGTTTCCTGAAAAACTGGAGATCTTTTAGTATGTACCAGAGGTATGACAAATGCACTCACTTTGACACGTGTTTAAAATGCGCTGTGGCACTTATCAATTTGATTCACAATTTACGAAATTTTCTGACTCTTAAAGCCACAAACGTTTAACGTTGAATTTCTCAGTTGTGCAAGACGTGGAGTTGGAACTAACAAGAACTGAAGTCGCAATATGTATGACACACAGAACGATATTCAATTTTCCTCCTCTCTTCCGTCGCCCCAAGCCAATTTCAAAATAAAACGAATGGGGGGGGGGGGGGCTCCCTGCACCCGCCAAGGCTGCACCCCTCTCCCTAAATCACTCTCACACAACAACATCGGGCCCCACCCTCTCTCTTCATATTATCCTCTCCTACCTGGACAATCAAAAACCTTGACCTCAGTGGGGAAAAATCTAGTTCTTTATTATAAAATATATCACATAACAATATACAGCCAGCCTTGAGAAACATAATGTAGAGGCTTATGCGATTGTGGATGGCATCGTATTTCTCAGTTGATGTGCAACAAAAGCCAGTTTCTCCAAATGCTGTTGTTACGGGATCGTGGTATTTTATACGGTGAGCCATAGATGTGCCGTGAACACAAGTCAAGTGTTTTCTCTATTTGGCTTTGTAATCAGACCACGGTCCCCTAGCTACAGGCCATTCTCCTTACGCAGGCTTTACTTCGCATTGTGGCCGATCGAAACAGTGTAAAGGGGTGCTGTGGAAATGAAAAATGTAACTGTCCTTGATAGAGAGGGGCGTCCTATTTATGGAGGGTCGCCTGATTTTCTGTCTGTAAGATTGTGTGATGTCTTATGGTCTGTGTCTGTCTGTTCTGTTAGTTTTTCTGATAGTTTGTCTGAGTCTCGGGATAGAGGGATAGTGAAGGAGGTGGAAAGACAGACAGATAAACAAGCAGGCAGATAGGCAGGCATGGCAGACAGCCAGGCATTCAGACAGATAGACAGACAGATAAATAGATAGATAGACAGACAGACAAACAGCAGACAGGCAAACAGACAAACAGACGGACAATCAAACACAGACAAACAGAGAGACAGACAGATATGGTAAAACAATTGAAGCCACTGCATCTGCACAACAATGCATACACACACATACACACACTATTATGCACTCTCTCTCACATGTACTCACACACACACGAACCCATACACACACTATCGAAACAGACCAAAGTTCGGCCAGCAGAAATTAGCATAGATACTGCCTGACCTCTGACACCACACAAGAGTGCTGAGCCTGCAGAACGAGTGAACTGTAACATTATTTCGCCTTTGTGTTGTGATAATCTTAATTACTCTACCATGCAAGACCAATATCGCTCTTATCCGACTTGTCAAAATGTGGCAAAAAGAAAAAGTCGTATGTTGCAAAGTTTCGCGTAAGATTCCTAAGTACACCACCACCCCCCCCCCCCCCCAAGGAAAAAATTAATGTAAGACAGGTCAATATCTCGAATATTGACCTTTTTGTCAAGCCAGATCCATATACCGATTTTAATTATTGATAATTATTGTCCCGTATTTCGTTTATTTCCGCCTGCCTGGCGCCACAGCTGATGTAATCTTTACACTGTCAAAGTGAAATACAAACAGACTAAAAATAGGTTTTGTGAAAAGAAGTGTCAAAGAATTGGAACAGTTTAGTTCTATATTTATCGTGCCCATGTCACAAAAAAATAAAAAAACAAAAAAAAGGAGACGTTATGCAACAAAAGTGTTCTTCGAGTTCTTCAGGGGTGCTCTCATGCCGGGTTTTCATATTGTGTAGGGAAACCGAAACGTCAAAACCCCCTGAACTAATGAAATAGAAAGAATGTTTTCATGTTCGGAAAAAGCTATTTCCGTACACACATAGAAAGACGCTTTCTTTTTACTGCTTGATGGATTTTTGACGTTTCCACTGCCGTACACATGAAAACACAAGAAGACAGTGACTACACACAACTTATGATGTTAAGTTTCTCAAAGCCTTATTAATGACAATTATAATTATAATAGATGTGTTGATTATTCATGAAAACGCAGAAAGCATTCTTTGTCAAATGCACTAAAAGAAAATGTATTTGTCCCAGAATCCTCCTCCATTCATGTTTTCGCCCCCCTCGTATGCGACATTTTGCCGATTTTGAGGTTTTTGACATGAAAATGGTTCTCTCACTCCTAATTTCATTAATTGTAAGTGTCATTCCAATCGGTTTAAAACTTTTGCGGTATGTGTTTTGTGACGTAATGTTCTCTGCGTTTTAGCCCTTTTGCCGATCAAACTTCAATTCTTATTTTCTCAAAAAGGCAAATATGCACGTACAACAAAAAGGCAAATACCCGACAATTTTGCTTTGCTCAGAAGAAAGCAAAGTCGCGGATCTTTAAGCACAACTATACTGTAATGTACTAGTACTGTTGGTTTTAGAGTCCAAGTAGATTTTAGGAATGGTTTGGAACCAACACTTTCAATTATCAAAGCCACCATCATCCCCCCCCCCCTTCCCCAAGGCATTACTCTAAAAACAACAGTCCTGGGTTTATAACTTGCTTTGCTCACAAGACAAGTATACTCGGTGATCTTGAGAATTACGAGCTGGTTCACTGACTTAACTCTTTCAGGACGTCAGTTGTAGGGGTTTCGGTCAAGTCTGGACGTAATTAAATTTTTTTCCCATTTTGGGAAAAACCAGCCAGGTTCAGAAAAAACTGCTTCCAGAAAAAAAAAAAGGACTGATAGGCCTAGTAAAGTAACATGTTATACATCAAATAAAATTGAATTGAATGTAAATCGGCGGTACCTCCAAACGCGTTTTTCACTGGCATCGATAAATCGGGGATACGTCACGAAAGGTTTGGAGAAAAGGTAGATGTGGTATTAGAAGTTGATTTTGAGAAGTTTATAAAGAGAGGCGAGGAATGAAATTTCCGATCATATTTTTTTATTCTGCTTGAGGAACTTGCGTGTCTTTTTCTGTGGGGAAATAAAATGTAAATAGATCATATCAATTTCAAAGACTAACTTTGATTCAAAATGGATGTGTCCACGTTATTCATCGCCGAAAAAGTGCAGAAAGTTTCATAATTTTGAATCATGTAGTCACGACGTGTTAGGCGCTTACATATTCACCCTCTAGCTCCATTATATGGTATAGTGAAGCACTTCCTATAGTCTATTTGGAGTCTACTCGAGACTTAATGCAGCTAGGTGTGGTTTGGAACTAACACATTCACAGACACATACCAAAGCTTTTTTCCTTGCCTCTATACATAATACAGTAAGCCTATTATTTTACGTCCTCTCCCCCCCTTCCCAATTCCCTTTAGATATTTCCGTTTCAAAAAACCATACACAATGTACTCTTAAGGGGTCCCCTAGAAACATGCCACACGGCTCCAGCAAAGCACACCAAGAGAGATAGAAAAAAGTTCCTTCGCTATAAGTGCACCTGACCTTCACCCTGCATCACCCCTCAGTTTAAAATGTTACACCAAGAACTCTGGCCCTTTTCATTCTGTAGGAAATCGTTGGGCGATAGTGAATACATTCATTCTCCAGTCAGCGACCCTACGTCAGTATTACGTAAGATTTGCACAGCTTTTTCCGTAGGGTTGGAAGAATTACCGATGGGGCAGGCTTCTCTCTTTGTCTGTCTGTTAGTTTTCTACGAATGTGTGTCTCTCTCTCTCTCTTTGTGTGTTTGAGTTTGGAGATGGCACGACGACACGATAAAGGTCACACTGTGCCAGGAAAAAGCACGACGCTACACGGAATCTCGAGAGGTTTTCCTAATCAAATTTGGTTGATTATTACAGAAATTACTGAAAAATAACTTTTCTCGCCCTGAAGTGCAGTCGAGTGATAAATTTCTGTGTATCATTGGTGATACATTGGGCTAAGGTTAAGACCAAAATATTGAGCATTTCATTTGCGTTTCGTTCTAGTTTCTGGCCACCTTTATGATTTTTTTTTTTTTAAACGCCAGTGTTTTAAGTGTGCTGAACGCCAGGCCAAGGCAAGGGCAAGGTGACACAGACAGGTGTAACAGAAAGCCCGTGGCCACAAGGGAGAAGATGCCTTACCGCCAGCTGTCCACTCCTTAAATTCAAAGTAGCGCCCGTGTTATTGAGCGCAAAACCCAGAAGAACAAGAAGAAGAAAACAAAAGATGTTGCGGTAACTTCTGAACAAGATGGACAACGGTGGTGGTGACGTTGCTAGAAAGGTGGTGGTGACGTTGCTAGAAAGGTGGTGGTGACGTTGCTAGAAAGGTGGTGGTGACGTTGCTAGAAAGGTGGTGGTGACGTTGCTAGAAAGGTGGTGGTGACGTTGCTAGAAAGGTGGTGGTGACGTTGCTAGAAAGGTGGTGGTGACGTTGCTAGAAAGGTGGTGGTGACGTTGCTAGAAAGGTGGTGGTGACGTTGCTAGAAAGGTGGTGGTGACGTTGCTAGAAAGGTGGTGGTGACGTTGCTAGAAAGGTGGTGGTGACGTTGCTAGAAAGGTGGTGGTGACGTTGCTAGAAAGGTTGTCCAAAGAATGAAAAATAGGGCACAGAAAACTGAGACTACCACACTATTTAGACCTGTTTCGGATAATCACTGACCACTATAAAGTACAGACTTAATCAAAATATGAGTTTGAGTTTGAGTTTGGAGCAGCAGGTCGACACGATAACGGTCACAATGTGCTAGGAAGAAGCGAGACGACAGACGGAATGTAACAGAACTATAGGACAGAAGGAGACACTACCAGAAATGCCCACCAACCATCGGCGACTTAATAAAAGACTGTCACACAGATGAGACCTGTCTCAGGTGATATCACTGACAAACAAGTAGTTTAGACCTAATCAAAGGCAGCCACACAGTTGAGACCTGTCTTAAATTAACGATCACTGACAAATACGCAGTTCCGAGTTAATCCAAACTTAGTCAAAAGACAGCCACACAGTTGACATCCGTCTACGATGATCTCTGATAAACACATAGTTTAGACTTAGTCAAAAGACAGTAGCCACACAGTTAACATCCATCTACGATGATCTCTGATAAACACATAGTTTAGACTTATCAAAAGACAGTAGCCACACAGTTAACATCCGTCTACGATGATCTCTGATAAACACATAGTTTAGACTTAGTCAAAAGACAGTAGCCACACAGTTAACATCCATCTACGATGATCTCTGATAAACACATAGTTTAGACTTAGTCAAAAGACAGTAGCCACACAGTTAACATCCGTCTACGATGATCTCTGATAAACACATAGTTTAGACTTAGTCAAAAGACAGTAGCCACACAGTTAACATCCATCTACGATGATCTCTGATAAACACATAGTTTAGACTTAGTCAAAAGACAGCCACACAGTTAACATCCGTCTACGATGGTCTCTGATAAACACATAGTTTAGACTTAGTCAAAAGACAGTAGCCACACAGTTAAGGCACCAGTATTAAACATTCACTGACACTTACAAAACTGACAATCAAAAACATACCTTTCTAGGCTGAGTTCTGCCATCTTCAAAATCTGGGCTAGAACTGCCACTTCTGGTCCCCTCCTCCACTTTACGCACGTCCTCTTTTCTCCCATTGGTCAATCCATTCCCAAGACCCACCCCTTTTCCTAGTGTCCAATCAGAAAACGCCATGCCTTCTTCTCCTCTGGATTTATCAAAAGAGGTTTTGAAATCACTATCCTTTACTCCAGGTTTATCCAATGATTTTTCACTTGGTGTTGCCTCACGATTTTCACTGATTGGCTGGAGTTGCTTACTGGTCGAGCCATTTTCAGTATTGTCATTGTAGTCCTTCAGAACTTGTTTCTCCGCCGATCTGGGCGGCGACTTTGGCCACGCCTTCTCCATATCGTCCAAGACCGCTTCGGTATCATTCGCATCCAGATCATACTCTAGTAAACACTTCTTGATGGTTTTATCGATGAACAGTTCCAGATCCGGGATGCAGTACATGAACTCCATCTTCCGTGCCGCCTCTTTGTTCAACTGATCCGTGCTGTGACACGATTCCTCTGCCGTCGAATCCGTGATGCTGCCGATAAAACTTGCACTCTTCTGAAATCCGGATTTGTGATGATGATGATGATGGAAAGACGAGTTGCCCTCTGAGAGGAGGGTTTTCAAAATAATCATTAATAACGACGGAACTGAATGGCCTCGCTCTCGAACGTGGTATCTCTACAAATGACCATATGAAGTCGTCATTCAGTCACTTTTCCCCAAGTTGTAAAACGATGTCACATCAGAAAAGGCCCCCACGTTTCTCAGCTTCGCTGCTTTCTCCTGTTATCTAACATGAAGACTCGGCGTCAAATGTCCCAAGCGCACCGATTCACAAACCCACTTCTAGGCCATGGTATGAGCTATTTAAGTTCCTCCTGACGTGACAGGTGCCTCGCTGGTTTCAATAAAATGTCCTCCACTTTCGCAGAAAATTTCCCTGCAAGTATAAATAGATTTCATATCGACAGTGAAAGTACATAATTTCTTGAACACGCATAATTATGTAACCGTGGTATCAACAGTGAGGTTTGTGCAACCGTTCCTGCTTCAACAACAACAATATCCACTACCACTACTACTACTACTACTACTACTACTACCACTACTGTTAGTACTGCTATTACTCCTACAATTACTATTACCACTAATACTGCTTCTACTGATACTACTACCATTACTACGACTACTACTACTACTACTACTATTACTGCTACTGCCACTACTACTACTACCACCACTACTACTATTTCTACTACAACTACTAATATTCCTGCTCTTGCAAATATCAAGAGCGACTGTCTTTCTGAAGCAGACAGAGAGACAGACAGACAGACACCCAGTCAGTTAGATAGACAGACAGACAGACACACAGTTAGATAGACAGATCAGACAAACAGACAGGCCAGACAGACAGACAAACAGAAAGACAGACAGGTAAACAGACAACATGAACATGTGTCTTTACGGAAACAGTGTGTCAAAAGCGCCAGCAATATAGGCTTCTTCAACAATTTCCCAAATTTTCAAATTTGCAACACCGATGCAGGACGTGTTCACATACTTTGACGTTAATCACGATCGTATTTAAAAGTAATAGTCATTTCCTTTGCTGATTGCCGTATCGTGACTTGAGAGTCACAAGTTTCCATACGACAAAATTACACCTTATTTGGGCTGATAGAACCTTGCTATTCTCTTGCGTCACGATATTACAATGAAATTTATTATACAAAGTAATCGCTGTAGTATTATTACGTAACAGCCTGCCCATGCCGTTCAAATATTGGAGACGACAAACCCAGGGCAACATTATAAACTATCGTAACTCGGATTTTGCCCATTTTTCAGGAGAAACCAAAAAAAAAATAAACCAACAAAAAACTGAATATCTTTCATTGACAAGACTTAATGGTTACGGTATAAAACCCATCTTTTTAAAAAAACACTTTCAGTTGTGCATTCTCATTGCCAATCTATTGATTTTCTCAATTCATTTTATTTTTAGCTTTTGTTGTTTAATTTCTGCCTTATGGTATGTTATGTGTGTGTGTCCATGTATACAATCTATGTCTAGCATAAGAGTGTATGCAATAGATTGTGTTTGAGATAGGGAGAGAGAGAGAGAGAGAGAGAGAGAGAGAGAGAGAGAGAGAGAGAGAGAGAGAGAGAGAGAGAGAGAGAGAGAGAGAGAGAGAAGGAGAGAGAGACAGAGAGCTGATGAGCTGCAAATGGAGAGAACAAGACGTTCTGTAAAGTGCCTGGAGCAAACGGTTTTGGATTGGCCGCTATATAAATCATCTTCATTATTATTATACAAAAAAACAACAATCACTTTATATAACTCTTGTTTTCAGAATTTAACCCTCAACTCGCTTCGAATCTTACACTGGATAAAAATGTCCTCGTGCATTTGTGAATACGTAATGGAGCCTCTATGAGACAAGGTGAGAAACAAACTATGTACCAAGACAAACAAACAGTTTAAAAGTAAACAATATACAAATAACACACAACCTGCAGGGCCACCAACGGCCATAAGAATGCCAAATATCTCAATTCTTTAAAAAAAAAAAAAGTCGACTTACGATAGTTTATCGTCTGACTCTCGTTTAACTTCTACATCCGTTTCAACCGAGAGAAAATCCCTCTGAGAATAAAACAAGTTGGGGTGACAAGGAATTTCCCGTATCCCACTGAGAGAGAAAAGAATATCATTTAGATAAAGCAATGACCTATTGATAATTCGCTGCCTGCTAGGTCCATTTACGGTAATAAGGTTCCGGGTCAAGCCCTCCCGGTTTTCCCCCCGTAACCTCGGGGGCAGTCAAGGAATTCTGTTCAATGACATACATTGTGTCGCGTTGTCCGGGTAAAAGACCGCATTCGCCAATCCAGATTTATTTGTTAAGTTTGAATTTGGGTCTAACAGGGCGTGGGTACAATGTCGGCCTTTTTGCACTTTTCACGTTTTTTGTTGTTTTTTTTTCGTTGATTTATCTTACTTTGGGTTAGTTTTCAGATTTCAGATTCTAATAAATAAGAGCAAATAAAAGTGAAATTAAAAATCTGGTGGGCAAGGGCCCGGACTGTAAAATGTGTCTACCTGTTATATGGATTTTGTAAATAATATGTGAGTGGATCTGGCGAAATCGGGCTTAAGGTGAAAGACTAAATTCCTGAGAAAAACTCTCCAAAGGGCAAACATGTTTTGTATAGAAATTGAGATTTGCTTATAATATGAAAGATTAGCCATTTTTCTGCATTCAGTTAAAATAAGTTTGTCTCTGAAATATTTCATTTTGATTTGTTAAAGTGGCCACTGGTATAAAAATTTCGCCTTAAGCCCGATTTTGCCAGATCCATTCACATATGATACAAGTCTGTTCGATCAACTTGCAGATTTCGGGTCTCCTTCAGAAAGGACTTGGTGCGTCGCGGGGCCACGTCAGAAAATAATTCTTTCATGGATTCGCCTGCCAAAATCATTGCGAGAAGCATCCACGGCGTCAAACTTCAAAACTAGTCTAAAGACCCACACCCTTTTTTTAAAATAAAAAACACTTTCAGTTTCATTCCCCATCCATTTTGTTTCCTCAATTCACTTTCTTTTTGCTGTTTTATTGTTTAATTTCTGCCTCATGCGCCTATAGTATGTGTGTGTGTGTGTGTCCATGCATGTATGTCTAGCATAAGAATGTATGCAATAGATTGTGTTTGAGTTAGATTTATATATAGATAGACAGAGAGAGAAAGAGAGAGAGAGAGTGCGCGCGCATGAGAAAGAGAGAGGGAGAAGAAGAAGAGAAAGAGGTAGAGAGGGTAAGCTGCAGATGGAGAGAACACGACTTTCTGTAAAGCGCCTAGAGCAAATTGTTTGGACTGGCCGCTATTTAAATGATCTTCATTATTATTATCATGATCATTATTTCCATGGCCGGTCAAGATATTCCACTGTGCAGCGTTAAATGTTATTAGTGGGGCCGTTCCGTTTCTCAGTCTGGCCCCAAATGTATGGAATGCTGGCCCCGAAAGATTGAGAGATAATTTTTTCCGTTTCAGATATTCAAAACAGAACCAAAAACAGTTCTGTATCAGAAACATTTGCTGACTGATGATGTCTCCCATAGGACTTGTATGTTTTGTATATTAAGAAAGTATATTATTTCGTAAGTATAATTACGTGAGAGAGAAAGAGAGAGAGAGAGAGAGAGCGAGAGAGAGAAAGAGAGACAGCGACAGAGAGATAGATACTGAGAGAGACAGAGAAAGAGAGAGAGAGACAGATACTGAGAGAGGCAGCGAGAGAGACATAGATGCTGAGAGACAGAGAGCACGAGAGAGATACACGGGGAGGAGAGACAGCGAGAGAGAGAGAGAGATACTGAGAGAGACAGAAAGAGACAGAGAGAGAAAGAGAGAGATATATAGATACTGAAAAAGACAGAGAGAGAGAGAGAAAGAGAGAAATATATAGATACTGAAAGAGAGAGAGAGAGAAAGTGAGATATATATAGATACTGAAAGAGACAGAGAGAGAGAAAGAGAGAGATATATAGATACTGAAAGAGACAGAGAGAGAGGGAGAGAGATAGAGATACTGAAAGAGACAGAGAGAGAGAGAGAGAAAGAGAGAGATATATAGATACTGAAAGAGACAGAGAGAGAGAGAACGAGAGAGATATACAGATACTGAAAAAGACAGAGAGAGAGAGAGAGAAAGAGAGAGATATATAGATACTGAAAGAGACAGAGAGAGAGAGAGAGAAAGAGAGAGTGAGATATAGATACTGAAAGAGACAGAGAGAGAGAGAGAAAGAGAGACAGCGACAGAGATATAGATACTGAGAGAGACAGAGAAAGAGAGACAGATACTGAGAGAGGCAGCGAGAGTCTCATAGATACTGAGAGATAGAGAGCGCGAGAGAGATACACAGGGAGGAGAGACAGCGAGAGAGAGAGAGATACTGAGAGAGACAGAAAGAGACAGAGAGAGAATGAGAGAGATATATAGATACTGAAAGAGACAGAGAGAGAGAGAGAGAGAAAGAGCGAGATATATAGATACTGAAAGAGACAGAGAGAGAGAGAGAAAGAGGGAGATATATAGATACTGAAAGAGACAGAGAGAGAGAGAGAGAAAGAGAGAGATATATAGATACTGAAAGAGACAGAGAGAGAGAATGGTGTTTCTATTTCGTTCTATAACGCATTGGGTCCACTTTGTGGAGACAAACGGCACTATATATATGTACTTCATAATTATTTTTATCATTAAAAAGTCAAACACACTTCGATGCCTGACACTGTTTGGCATGAGGAAACAATTTGAACTTTAAACGGTTAATTTAAAACGAAACAGGATATGAAGTTAGGGTACACTTTAAGCGCAGAAACGAATCCGTGGAAGCAGGAAATCGTGACGGTGTTAGGTCATGCAACGAGCGTAATTCTCAACATTAAGCAGTAAGTCACGATTCCGCTGACCCCGTCTTACTGTGAGGCTTTCCTTTTTTAAGGATGCTTATATTGCATAACGATTTCGGATAGTCGCTAGTAAGAGTTGACTTAAATCATTTACCCACTGCACAATCGAGTCCGATGACTGTTCAGGTTACCACCTCACGTACGTGTGCGTTATTAGATTACCCGTACTGGCCAACATTTGATCGGCTGACGAGCTGGATGGTAGATTTGCACAGGATTTCCTTCGGGTTGGTAAGATTACCGTAGGGGCAGATTCCACTACATCAAACCGACGTCGTCGCGATGTCGCTGCCAGCAGATCTACATAGGAACGACGTCATTCCTAGCACGAGCAAACTTGACGCCAGATTGGTCAGATTTTCGTAGGGTTGCCTGCTGTGATATACCCCAGTCTAGGTCACACTCACTTTATAACATCATTTTATACCGGCTGTTCTTAGGACACTAAAGTCTGATCAAAGAGACTAGAAACGATAAAATGAGACACTGTCTTCTTCGCACCACTTGGTAGGACAAGGGACCTCAGAATGGGGCGTAGAGATATTTCATAGAAATTTTAATTTCATAGTGTACCGCATCGCCAGTTTCATCAATTTTACAAGAGAGCGATTTGAACGTTTGGCATGAATTATCAAATGCCTGTTAGGGCCTTTAAATTTCCATCAATAATTAGGCGAAATTAATTCGATAATGGAATTCGCAAGATGCCAAAATGTAGTACTTACCAAGGCAAAACAGAATATGCAACAACAACAACAACAACAAAAAAATCCAAAAATTTCGAGTTACGGTATTTGCACAGGCTCTCACCGATTTTAACTTAACTATACTAGATAACCTGAGGAAATTGGTCCCTCCAATCAAGCAATTCTGCAGCCATGGTAAAGTGCAAAGGCTCCCATTGAAGTAAGAAACAAGTGAATATTAAAGTTTGAATTAAATCTTTCTTTTGAATATATGGATTGTAAATTTATAAGTATTGATTAAAACTGTCTGTATACATAGTACATGTACATTATACTGTATACTAGATTTGTCCGATCATGGTGAGGTGTATGATTTTGGGAGGGGGGGGGGGTTGAATTGAGTCGTGGGACAAAAAAAGGTTGAGAACCACTGGTGGAACAGAAGGAGAGCTGATGTGCCCTAAAAGAATTTTTATATGTTTACGAGACCACGCATGAACACCTCTGACAAAGACATCGGCGATCTAGTCAGGTTAAGCCACCAGGATTTTTTTATTTTTTTTTACCTACATCAAAGTCTACAGTGTCAGGTAAGCCAGCCGCGCTATTTATATGGGTCGAAATACCCTTTCATTAGGATTCTTTTCTCTCTTTTTTTTTTTTTTTCTACATGCTAAACTGGTGTTGTTGATGTTTATTAATAAATAAATGTATAAAAAAATATATTAACAAAATAAACAACAATGGCTAGGCCAATTTCTGTTTCCCGACAAATATACAAACAGAGAGAAAGAAGCTACTTTCTCTGCTAATCGAAAATGGAAAAAAAAAAAAAAGCCCAGTTAATTTCGTTTCAGTGAAAGACCAGACATCCTGATTTTCCATAAAGTTATAAATTTTGACACTGGCAGCATTTTCACCGGCCAGTGCGTAATTCTAAACGCAGTATAAAATGCGTAATGTTCTGAAGGGGTTTATATTATTACCACAATGGTCACTGATAAGAACATTCGGAAACACAAGAGGAGAACATACTAAATTTTATCCGCAATAAAAATGTTGTGTCCTCCGTCAGGAGTACATTCTAATATTCCTGCAGCACAATTCCAATTAGTACAAAGAAAAATAACAGCTAAAGAGAAACATTTTTTGGCTACACGTAAATAAAACAAAGCTAGTATAAGAAAAGATATAGAAAGGTATATATTTAATTATAATGTATTTAGAGAACGCCACTGTTTTAACTACGCTGCAATACACTCATGTTCTCACTCATTTGTACATTGCAACGCTTCCTGACATTGTAGTGCCATGCAAGACACAAATAAAGCCAGAATTTTCTGTACGAAGTCAAGAAAAGCAGGAAAAAAATATTAGACTTGTATTTCATTAAATGAGATGACAGCAACGCCTTCCACATTACGACCTCAAGTCCTTGTTTGTTCTATCTCCATTTTCTGAATGAAAAACTGGAACTCTATTGGTATAACAAATGCACACTTTGACACTTGTTTAAAATGCGTTGTGGCACTAGATCTAAATTATCAAGCTGTTTCACAGTTCCGATTTACTCACTCCTGATCAAAATACTAAAGCCGCAAACGTCGACTTCCTCAGTTCAAGTGCAAAAAGTGAAACTGAATGAAACAAGAACTTAGGTCCCGACATAATCTCGAAGTTAACAGCAGCTTCTTTTTTTTTTTTTTAAGTTACCGGCATGACATTAATTTGTTCTTGAAATTTGAATGCCAATGACCTAAAAAAAAAACAAAAACCAAAAAACAGGCCAAATAGTGAAATACTCACACAAAAACTACACCTTTCCACTGTCACAAAGCAAGCAGTTATACTGGCTAACACTAACAGTGCAGCACCTAAAGAGCTCAGAATTAGGACTGTGCTCTACTTGAATACTACATTCTGAAGTTTTGGTGCGTGTATAATCATCAGGAGCCACACCTTTGTAGCCGCGATGTTTGCTTGACCTACTTACACCACACGTGCGCAAATGTTTTTCACCCAACGATCGGGCCAAGTTCCAGTCAATATCCTATTTAGGACACTTCGGGAACACACAAAATGTTCCACGCACTAGATGGATAAGAGGGAGATGAGGGAAAAAAAACTGGTGTTTCATCGATTTTCAACTCCCTCCCACTCAGTCTTTATTCTTTCATCTTCCTCATTTTCCCATTATTTGAATTCTCTTTGACACACAATTAGCTACAATAAGAGTTACTAGATGGATATCAGAGAGAGAGAGAGAGAGAGAGAGAGAGAGAGAGAGAGAGAGAGAGAGAGAGAGAGAGAGAGAGACAGAGAGAGAGAGAGAGGGGTGAGAGAGGGGGGCGTGGGGAGGGATAGTAATAAACTATTTCATCGATTTCCATCTCCCTCCCACTCACTAACCCTTTATTCTTTTCCTCTATCTTGCTTCGAACACATTTCTGCTATTGTCTTTCACACACAATTAGGTACACATGAAAGGTTGTGAAGTTTCACACGTTTCCCAGTCTTGGCTTCACGGTAACCATTTTTTTCTCCCTTTTTTTTTTTTGTATTGCTTTCACTAGCTCAGCCCATGGTTCTCTAGTTTGTTCTACCTGGTTCTACAAAGGCTGTCGTGCTACATAAAAAGACGGTATGTGCTGATCTGGGTCATATTCACTTTTTAACGTAATCACGTAGAATGTTGTCTCTTTCTGTCTAGGTCATACTATTGTGTACGACTAAGGGGGATATCATATCAAGCCTGGCCAGACACAGTCAGATGCTTCCAGCAAAATTTACCCCAAAGAAATAGTGGCAAAAGCTGACTGTGTCTGTCCGGGCTGCGTGATTTTTTTTTTCCGTACGAGCTTCAGCAAATTCAGGAGCGGGGCAGAAACAGACCCCCAAACACAGGTCATGGGCTAAGGGATTTCTCGTCCCATCGAACACTGCCGTGGGTGCTGCAATCTCTGCACTGTGCCTGATATGATTCTGAACGTCACCGAAAATCCCTGGGATGTGTTAGCTGTCCTGTGTTTGGGGGTGTGTTGCTAGCTGCCCCGCTCCTGAATTTGCCAAAGCTCGTACGAAAAAAAAAAATCACGGTCCGGGCTTAGTGTGACAGGGTCATCCCGGATTTACTAAGATAATATAGGAAATGATGGTGTGCACTTAGCATCTGACTGTGTCTGACCAGGCTTAGTATGATAATAAGGTCTTCCCAGATCTACTAAGAAAATATAGAAAATTATGGTGCGCACTTCTTGTCTACCAGCATCTGACTGTGTCTGACCGGGCTTATAGTGTGATACCTCCCCTACA
>CAWVPB010000087.1:42500-47034 GCA_963931925.1 Onchidella celtica | reverse complement strand
GGGAACTCTCAATACTATCCAGTTTGAAATTTAGGTGTAAGTTCAAAGATGTCTTTTCTTTCACTCAATATAAACACAATACATAATACATTAGACAAATTATTGAACGAGGATGGGATTCAATATTTCGAGATGTCGACTCAGATATTAGTGTTGGAAAATCCGTGTCCACTGAAGCCGAATATTCGGCTTCCAGTAGCGAAACAAAACGCTGGGAGCCGAATATTCGGCTTACCGTAGTGAATGAGCTAAGATTTACTGGCAATGTCAAGACAATGAACACTGCGTTTGCACCGTGCTGTTATGTACAAGAGCGTAACACAGGCCTTTGTATCTATTATACTTTAACACTGACCTCTTTTTCTGTAGTTCAGCAACAGACGAAACAGTCTCAGATGTCTTTCGACGTCAACTTTCTCTGATGCTTATTTTTTCCTTCTCAGTTTTATAAAGTGGTCTAAATAATTGGTTCCTTATTCTTAAACGTTTTTTTTCTTCTTTCTTTCTCTCTCGACGTGGGCGTTTGCTGTTTAAAGAGGACGGGTGATGTGCCATTGATTAACGCGACTGTGTACAACTTTGTGCTACATGGGTCAGTGCGATTCGGAACTTTACTTAAATTATGGCCAATTGGCCAATTAATTCGTCCTTCCCCCCCCCCCCCCCTTTCCGGCTACCTTTATTAATTAAGCCTACTATCGCCAGTGGGAAATTACACTGTTTCATTTTTTGCTCTGTCAAGGGCTTTTGACTTGCACACGATAATGTTATTGTAGCATCTGCGGGCTACCCCTTGCCCTCCCCCGGTTTTGTTGTTGTGCTGGTGGCTGAGCATGTGTCCACTACTTTTTTCATTTTATTGTTGACTGTACTCCGTGACCTGACCTTCTTTTCTAGTGAGTAGTTTTTTTCCTCGCCCGCTTGTTGTCAGGTGTTTTGACTCGTTCAGTAAATATTAGTATGTTCCCGAACATTCGATAACACTGTGGGGAAGGGTGTTTACGCCAGATTTGGCCTTGAGTGATGTAACCTGATGACGTATTGATGCGTGATTGGTTATTTTGTGCGAGGGCAAAGGTAACGTTTATTTCGGGAACTTTCTATAGAAATGTTTATATATATAGACCTGTGTGAGTGGTTGGGGGGTGAGTAAGTGAGTTTCCTTTTGTGTGGCGTAGATATTTAGTTTCGCTGGTGTCTTCCTAGTAATTTATTGTTCACTATACAGTTATTAAACTTTAGTATTATTTAATCTATCGTCGGATCTCGTGTTTATTTATTTTACAGCTGTAATAGTTTCGTTTTCTAAAGGGTTGTAGTTAGATCAACTAACTCCCCCCTACTATAACGTGCTAGAACAACCTCAGCTGTTACATATTGGGGGCTCGTCCGGGATCCGACCATATTCGAGCGGACCAGATCAAAATTACTAGATTTATTTACATAGTTTATTGTAGGAATATCATCGACAAGCTATCTACAACATGTCGGAGGTTATTGGAAGGCTTAGCCAGGAAGCGGACGCTATGGAGCTCACTGGGCAGGAGAGACGGGACTACCTCCGTGAAGGCCTAGAAAGAGAAAGACAGCTGGAGGCTGAACGACAAGAGAAGGAGGCTGAACGACAGGAGAAGGAGGCTGAACGGACAGGCTTGGGAGAAGGAGATGAACCACGAGTTGGAGATGGAGAAGATCCGCCAGCAACGTGGAGGCAACGACTCAGCGCAGAAGACCGACGACCACGCCAGTTCCAAGAGACCCAAGCTACCTGCATTTCAGGACAAGAAGGACGATCTGGATAGCTGGTTGCTGCGGTTTGAGAGGTTTGCCGAGACAGCTGAATGGCCCAGATCCACCTGGACGACATCACTGTCTGCCCTGCTGACCGGGAGAGCTTTGGAGTGCTTCTGCAGACTACCGATCGACGAAGCCAAGGACTACGACAAGGTCAAGGAAGCGTTGCAGAAGAGGTACAACCTGTCAGAGGACGGATACCGACTCATGTTCAGACAAGGTAAGCCTGAAGATGGAGAAGATGTTGGAATGTTTTTGACCAGGATCAAGACCTATCTAGAGAGGTGGATAAAGCTGTCGAAGACGGAGGAGACCTACGAAGGAGTGAGAGATCTGTTCGTCAGAGAGCAATTCATGGATGCCTGCCCACCAGACCTTGCAACCCATGTGAGGGAGAGGAAACCAAAGACGCTACAGGACATCGCAGATTCAGCGGAGGCGTACCTGGTAGCGAGGAACCGGACGCTCAGCGGGAGCGCCAGACTGCAGAGCCGGCCAGTGCGACAGAGGCCCAACGGAGACAGAAGTCTACAGGTCTGTTATAGGTGCCAGAGGCCGGGACACAAGGCGACGGAGTGTCGTGCAAAGTTAAACGACAAAGGTGAGTTGAAATGTTACCTTTGTGGAAAACCAGGCCACGTTCGGAGGATGTGTCCAGCCCAGAAGGATATGGGACGAGGCAAGCCGAACAAGGCGGCGGCGGCCGTAGTGATAGCGGCGGACGAGTCGTCAAGACAAGATGTGACGACGGCTGACACCAGCATCAACGTTCAAGCGGTAATGAAGGACGGGAAGCTACAGTTAGCGGTGCCTGTTACGTGCGGAGGATGCAGTGACGGAAGGACCGTGGAGAAACTGAAGTTACCAGTGACGAAGGGCTTGATTGGAAATCGAGCGGTAGATGTCCTAAGAGATACCGGCTGTGAAGGTGTAGTGGTGCGGCGAGCACTGGTGGACGACGGACAGCTCACCGGTGGGAAGAAACTTATCGCGAGGATCGATAACTCCTTGCTAGCGGCGGAGGAAGCCGTTATCGACGTGAAGACGCCTTACCTGACGGGCAAAGTGACGGCACTGTGTCTCCCGGAGACCATCTGCGGCCTAGTAGTCGGGAACGTGGACGGAGCGAAGGATCCGTACGACCCTGATACTGAGGTGATGGTAGGAGCGGTGACCACGAGGGCCCAGGAGAAGAGGAAGGACCGGTCTACGTCGCTGAAGGTGCCGAGGGCAGAACGGCACGCGGGAGTGGATAGAGAGGAACTTATCCGACTCCAAGAAGAAGACGAAGTCATTAGGAAGTTAGAGCAGAAGAAGATCCCAACTAATAGAGGCAATAAATCTGTTCATTTTGAGAAACATGGAGGAGTACTGTACCGGATCTACAAGGACCTGAGACAGGCGACGGTTATAAGGCAAGTGGTACTACCCGAGAAACTGAGAGAGTATGTACTGAGTGTAGCCCACGACTCGATCGTCGGAGGACACCACGGCGTGAAGAAAACCAAAGACAGAGTTATGAGCAATTTTTATTGGCCTGGAATTGAAGGTGACGTCGCGAGATACTGCCGCTCATGCGACATATGCCAGAGGACGGTGAACAAAGGAGCGACCCCAAAGGTGCACCTGCAGAGTATGCCAGTAGTGGACGTACCATTTAGGCGAGTGGCCGTGGACTTAGTAGGACCTATCGACCCCCCAAGTGAAGGTGGACATCGGTATATCCTGGTGTATATAGACTACGCTACTCGTTACCCCGAAGCCACACCCTTGAAGAAGATCGACGCAGAAACGGTAGCAGAAGCCTTAGTGAACATCTACAGCCGTTTGGGTGTGCCCGAAGAGATCTTGTCGGACCAAGGGACCCAGTTTATGTCAGATGTCATGAAGGAAACGAATAGACTACTGGGAATTCGACAGTCGACCACTACAGTCTACCACCCTATGTGCAACGGGTTGGTGGAGCGATTCAACGGCACACTGAAGAAAACATTGAGACGACTGTGCGCAGAGCAACCCAAGCAGTGGCACAGATACATCAACCCGCTGCTCTTCGCATATCGTGAAGTTCCCCAAGAGTCGACCAAGTTTGCCCCATTCGAGTTGCTGTATGGGAGAACTGTGAGAGGACCAATGCACATTTTACGACAACTATGGACCAAGGATGTAGAGGAGCCGGAAACGAAGACCAGTTACCAGTACGTCATGGAACTACGTGAGAGGCTGGAGGACACATGGAAGTTAGCGACGGAAGAACTCTCCAAGGCTCAAGGTAGACAGAAGACCTACTACGACCGGAAAGCGCGAGAGAGGAAGTTCCGCCCCGGAGATGAAGTGTTGGTGCTACTGCCGACGAACACTAACAAGCTCCTAGTCCAATGGAAGGGACCATATAAGGTAGTCTCAGTTGTCGGTGTTAACGACTATAGAGTCAAGATGGGTGCAAAAGAAAAGACCTTGCACGCCAACCTCCTCAAGAGATACATTCCAAGGACGTCAAAAGCAGCAGCAGTGGCAATGGAACCGAGACCTATTGTGACCGAGATGGGTGGGATGGACAACAGTAGGAGAGATATCACGCCTGGACATGTCAACGCCATAAAGGACGGCGGCGGTGATAGTGCTGAGACTGTACTGGCAGAGGACGACATGATGGACAAGAGTCAACCCGTGGAGTCAGCTGGCATGACAATCATCGAGGACTGCGACCTGGAAGGCGACAACGGTGGAACGACGGAGG
>CAWVPB010000087.1:0-27500 GCA_963931925.1 Onchidella celtica | reverse complement strand
CAGAAAGTGAGTGAGAAAAAAAAAAAAAAGACAACCTAAAAAATAACAAATCATTCCATAAATAGTTTGGGTAAAGAATCAAGGTCGACACCGCCGACCAGGTAATCGTTGTGTTTTTTTTTAGTTTCGTATTTTTGCTGCTGCTTGTAACTTGCGCTGTCGTACCAGACTGGACAAACAATGGCTTAAATTGGCTGCGTGCTCGGTCTTTCTCTGCCTTCTCTTTCCCTGCTATTTCTGGCCACTTTCAACAGGAGTAAACACAATGGGAGGCGTTGACATGTTGGAGAAAGCAAGGAAGAAAAAAAAAAAGAAGACAAGAAAAGAAAGAACGAAAGAATGGAAGAAAGAAAGAAAGAAAGAAAGACGGAATGAAGGAAGAAAGACAAACAGAAAGAAAAACATACAGGAAGAAAAACAGACAAATTGAGAGAAATACAGAAGGAAGAAAGAAGGGTCGAAAGAGCGAAAGAAAGAAAGAAAAAGAAAAAGTATGAAAGAAACAAGGAGAGAAAAGAAAGAAAGAAAGAAAAAGCCTCTCTGCTCTCCTAATCATTACTGTCCCATTATCATTCCTTCCTCCTCTTTTTCATCATATTTTTCTGCCCATCGGTTATCTCCCCTGGTCCATCAGTTTCCTCCCTTAGATTCACCAACAGCAACATCTTAATTCCAGACATTTTCTATTGACGCCCGCCTCCCCTTCCTATTTTTCTTCTCTCAGCTTCTAATCAAGATCTCATGATCATCCAATTCCTCTCTGTCTTCCTTATCCACACAATCGGCTCATAATTCTGTTCCTTCATGCCCGTTCAACATTAACTTCTTCATCTGGGGGTTCAGCCAGTGGTCAGAGACTGGATGATCACGAACTCAGACTGTGGGTAGCTGGAAGTTTGGGTGTTCAGATGGGGGTAGAGTAGAAAAGTTTGGGTGTTCAGACTGGGGGTAGAGTAGAAAAGTTTGGGTGTTCAGACTGGGGGTAGAGTCGAAAAGTTTGGGTGTTCAGACTGGGGGTAGAGTAGAAAGGTTTGGGTGTTCAGACTGGGGGTAGAGTAGAAAGGTTTGGGTGTTCAGACTGGGGGTAGAGTAGAAAAGTTCGGGTGTTCAGATTGGGGGTAGAGTAGAAAAGTTTGGGTGTTCAGACTGGGGGTAGAGTAGAAAAGTTTGGGTGTTCAGACTGGGGGTAGAGTAGAAAAGTTTGGGTGTTCAGACAACGGGTAGAGTAGAGCAGAAAGTTTGGGTGTTCAGACAACGGGTAGAGCAGAGCAGAAAGTTTGGGTTTTCAGACAACGGGCAGAGCAGAGCGGAAATGTTGGGTGTTCAGGCAAGGGGTAGAGCAGAGCGGAAATGTTGGGTGTTCAGGCAAGGGGTAGAGCAGAGCAGAAAGTTTGGATATCTATACTCTGGCAGAGCAGAAAATTTGGGTGTTCAGGCAAGGGGTAGAGCAGAGCGGAAATGTTGGGTGTTCAGGCAAGGGGTAGAGCAGAGCAGAAATGTTGGGTGTTCAGGCAAGGGGTAGAGCAGAGCGGAAATGTTGGGTGTTCAGGCAAGGGGTAGAGCAGAGCAGAAAGTTTAAATATCTATACTCTTGCAGAGCAGAAAGTTTGGGTATTCAGATCTCGGGCAGGGCACAGCACAGCACTCAAGCAGGACTACGCAAGTTCACACTGCAATGACAGAATTGTGGTGCCATTACGTGAATAGACCTATACATCCTCTCAAGTTCGAGCAGGCCGTGCAGAAAATGTCTGGCTAATTCCGTGCGCCTCTCATTCTTTTCCAGTTTGAACTCGTCCGTTAGTGTAACATTTTATCTGGCTTGATTTATTCTACTGGCGATCTGTCTGAGCCTGGAGACAGGAGTACCGGCTGTAGTTGTACCCAACTGGTGAATGAAAAATTGAACAGGAAATAAATTAGACAAGAGCTGAACACGCAACCATTCCCTGTCACTCCCAGCATTCCTACTAGTCTCCTTTGTACACTCTTTTCCCATTTTCTTCTTTCCTCGCCATTCATCCTACTCGTCTACGCTCCCTTTACTCCATCATGGGCTGTTCCTCCATTACTTCATTCCCCCCCCCCCAAAAAAAAAGCCAAACGTTCTGTCAGTCCCAACCGTGCTCACCATTCAACGCATGAGCAATCATATCAGCGGCAAGAGCTCGTTATGCCAATAGCGTTGACCACTCATCCCCTCATGCATTGAACGGTACTCCTTTCAGCACTCCAAGTTTATGTTTTTCATACATGGGCAACCACTGGCCACCAATTCTGAACCAGCTCGACTAAAGAGGGACATTCTCGGATCATCGACAGCATTTTGGTCATGGCCTCAGATGAGCTTACTGTGAAGTTTTCTCTTATTTCATAACTACTATACGATCCTTGTCGCGGATCGGGATTTTGGGGAATATAGATCGAGAGGTCCGCTTCCCAATCACACGAGCACAAAAAAAACAACAACAATTAAACAACTTTCACTCTAAAAACTAAATAAATCAATTTGAGTAACAGACTGCAAAGTTTATATATCTAACAAATTCAAAGATAAAATATACAATAGATAACGAATACAATAGCAACTGAAAATGCTCAGCTAAGCTGAGGAGCAACTATGAAGTACTTAAGGCAATGTAATATGAAGTTATCTAAGTCACAATAAATTTACATTCAAAAGAATCCGCGCCCGAGGGCGACGGATCCTGTAAGGTTTAAAGTTCTATCTCTCTTCATACTAAAACATATTTATATAGCGTCTCTGCCAGGAGCGCTCTGGTGTAGTTCACACGTGGTCGCGGGAAATGCATGTGGTCTGGCAGTACTGGTCAACAGTCTACATGTGTAGCTGGCTGTAAATTCAGGATGGAATTAAAATCTTTAGCTCACCATTCGGCGCTGTGGGTTTAATGCTCAAACAAGTAGGCTTGGGCTCAGGAGCGTAGATTTCTGACAATGCTCCATCACTGTACATATCAGCTCAATCGCTGCGTCTCTATGACTTCTCATCTGGCTGAGAGCTCGCCGTCCACATCTATCTAAGCTCTGCACGGGTTTAAATACTAAAGCTATGTCTCGACCTTCCGTCCAGATTCATACATTTGATTGGTGCAACCACCTCTAGCTCAGCTGCCGAACCGAGTTATTTTAAGTAACAGCCCTACGCAACGACCTTGGGTCGACATCAAAGGTCGAATCACTCAAGACAATAAAATGTAATTTTATAGCAATAAATTCTTAACATGTTCAAAACCCCGAGCTTTTACTCTGGATCACGGATTTTCTGTACGTCAACAGACGTCTCAATAACATTTAATTCCTACTCACCCCTTCCCTCTCTACTAAACCTAGTTCAAAACACGAGATATAAAAAGTGCTCAGTCATGCACACCTACGCTGTCCGTCTATCCTTCCCCACACCTTCTGTCTATCTATTAGGAAAAAAAACTGTTCAAAACAAATTGTTTACGAGACCAAGTTATGCTGGCTCGCACAATAATTACGTTTGTAAAAATTACTCACTGCTCTCTCACAAAAATTTACTCAGTGGAAACATTTATGAATCAAATCTGTTCTTGACAATCCTGTAATCCGTTGTGTCACTCTTTGTGAGAAAGACAGTGCATTTTAATCGTGTTTTTAACAGTGGGGAACAGGGAGTCGGGCCGATGCGTAGCGTACTAAGGGGTGAACCAGACGCAGGCGTGTGTAGACGGCAAGCTGGTGGCTCTCCACCTAATTATTAGGAACTAAATCACTAATCAGTGCCCACACCGTGGCGGTATGGGAAGGGCCTAGGATATTGATGTGATGCATAATAAATTATTAACGAGTTACCAGCCTGGCGCCTGTACCAGCATAGGTCTGATTCACCTCGAAATAATGTTACTGCACACGACATAATATACTACAAACAGATCATCCCCCCCCCCCCTATGTTATTATAGACCCTATGTCGCCGGTCGGCTGTTGGAATCTCGTTAAACTGAACTCCAAGGAGCCGTGACATTTTACATAGAAAGCTATCTCTGAGCAGTGTACGCAACACAACGCAATTCAGTAGTTTCTCTAGTTTTGGCTTTGCAATTACACCACGCCCCTCCAATCAACAACCTGTGATTGTAGTTTTAACGAGGTTCCAAATGCCGATCGACGACCTGGGATTGGGTTAGGGAACTCAGAAAAGATGAGGGTCAAAAGAGAGAAAGATAGAAAGACTGAAGGAGTGAACGTATTTGGTTTTCACTGAGAACGGCCAATTTGCCGTGAATTGATATGCATAGAATTTTGATGGGTACACCAGAAAACTTGGTTTTGTCTAGATTATATCAACTGAGGTCGTGCACACGGAATCAATGGATCTTGGGATGCTCGATTACCCGCATAGAACGGTTTGCCAATCTTGTTGATTTGACTTGGTCTGGCTAAGGCAAGGGGGAGAAAGGGGAAGTAAGCAAACGAAAAGGGGGGATTACTCCTTGCGACTTGAGAGATGCATCGACTGACGCGATGTCAGAATGATCACATTGTGCAATGTAGGCATTGCCTAGTGCAGGGGTGCTCAACCTTTACTGACATAGGATCTACTTTTACATTTCCCAGCCTTTGGAGATCTGCCAGTCTGGCGAAGCCCTGAAACAAAAAATAAAAGAAACCGACCCTATGCTGGTGTGCCTATCGGCATTATTCACTTTAACCTACAACTAACGCAAACCCGCCACATCTAAGAAACACGACCCGCCAAAATACAAAGGCAAATAAGAAAAAAATATAAATATACCTCGCGGGTGTGTCCTACATTCATCCCGCGATCGGCTGCCAAGCACTTGAAGATCGACCGGTGGTTCGCGATCGCCTGGTTGAGCACCCATGGTCTAGTGATACACTCGCACAGAGGGGAGAAATTTTCTCCGTAGAGGGTGGGTGGGGAGGGGGGGATTTGGAAAAATAGGATTGGAGAAGGGGTGTTTCCTAGTTCTTTAAAGATTGCTGTTACAAGTACGTACGCCCCCCAGGTTTTTTTTACGCTAGGGGTACGTATTTTAAAGCCTTTTGTTGTGGCTATAGAGCTCCTCCCGAAATGCTCCTTGACAACAGCCTTAATTAATTATTCTTTCAGATTTTCTTTTTGTTTTCCTCCTGTTTTTCGGTTGAAATATTTATACGTAAGCGCCCCAATCGCAAAATGCTCGGGGTGCATACGTGTGTATAACAACAGCCTTCTTTAAATAATACCAGAGAGTATAGATATCTAGAGAGTTTTCACTATTGGTCGACTTGCACTGCGAGACACGGGAGGCTCCGCGAAACCACTGTTAGCATGGAGCAGATTACAACGCTGCGGTAAACAATATCCGTTTGTGCATTTCCACGGGGCGTAGGAACTTACAAACGGTTTTACATAGTTTCAATCAGCCCCAAAAAATATGAACAAACCACAGTAAACAGATCTGCACACTATCTTTGGTGAAGGCGGTCTCTTTCAATTCTTCAATTTCTTGTTTACCGCAGTGACTAAGTTTCGCGATTTGGCGGAAGTGAACCATGTCTATATATCTATACTCTCTGATAATACCCTCTATGACTAAGAGCGTCTATGTGTGTGAAAGTGGAAGTTGGTATGGATGAGAGTGCGTGTTTTAGTATGAGATTTGGAAAGTGTATGCATGAATTATTGATGCAATGTACAGCGCATTGAGTAATAATTTTATTAGAAATGCGCTATAGAAATTCTATTTATTATTATTATTATTACATGCATTGTGAAAGCGTAGAGTCGCTGGCTTTTTTTAAAAAAGAAAGCAACTGGCCGAATTGTGGTGGGCAAGTCCGAATTTGGAGAAAGAGCGTGGGCACGATTACGGCCACATCGGTGATCGAAGCACAACTTCAAAAATGACACCTGTGGATTCCCCGACTCAGCGGGCCAACTAGTTTATTTAAGATTCAGATAACACTTCACTAAGGGAGATAATTAACACAATTAATTTCAAAGACAAAAAAATTACTTCCCTTACATCAGACCGGGGGTAGAGTAGAAAAGTTTGGGTGTTCAGACCGGGGGTAAAGTAGAAAAGTTTGGGTGTTCAGCCTGTGGGTAGAGCAGAGCAGAAAGTTTGGGTGTTCAGCCTGGGGGTAGAGCAGAGCAGAAAGTTTGGGTGTTCAGCCTGTTCAGTTTAATATATATATATGTTTAAACATATACGTTTAAACCGGTGATAAAGATCTGAGATAAAGACGTGCAGATGATTACAACAAATATTAATTGAACACGAGGGTGGTTTGGTTTTTAAGCCGGTGCTAAACTTCAAGCGCGTCATGTCGAAGTTCAAGTAATTTGAACCGTTCATGCCAATTTTGAAATGTTTCAGTGTTTCAGCTACTGAGAAAACATGTTAAGTTTTTGTCCAAGTGCTCAAATAATATGATGTCTTTATGTTGTTTTTGTTCAAAAGAATTCCTCAACTGACGACGTTAAAACTGTGTGGAACTTTTATAAGAAACAATTGAAACAGTTTGTTTTGGATTTCTGAACAAAAAAACAAAACCCCTGACCTTTCCAGAATTAGACGGTTTATGCCCAATGTCATCTAAATATACATCTCAATGCTCTGTCTGTCTGTCTGTCTGTCTGCGTCTGTGTGTCTGTCTTTCTGTGTCTCTCTCTGTCTCTATCTATCTATCTATCTATCTATCTATCTATCTATCTATCTATCTATCTATCTATCTATCTATCTGTCTGTCTGTCTATCTATCTATCTATCTATCTATCTATCTATCTATCTATCTATCTATCTATCTATCTATCTATCTATCTATCTATCTATCTATCTATCTATCTATCTATCTATCAACCTATCTATCTATCTGTCTATCTATCTATCTATCTATCTATCTATCTATCTATCTATCTATCTATCTATCTATCTATCTATCTATCTATCTATCTATCTATCTATCTATCTATCTATCTATCTATCTATCTGTCTATCTATCTATCTGTCTGTCTCTGTCTCCCTCTGTCTCTCCGTCTCTTCCTCTTTCTGTCTCTCTGTCTGTCTGTCTCTCTCTCTCTCTCTATCTTTATCTGTCTATCTATCTCTCTATCTGTCTATCTCTCACTCTATCTATCTACCTGCCTATCTCTCTCTCTATATATATAATGTCTCTCCCATCTCCCTCTCTCGCTTCTGTCTCTTTCTCCCACTGTTTTTGTCTCTCACTCATTAATCATCACAGGGCCCAGAACTAGACGAGTGTCGTCTTGCAGAAAACGGTAAAAAATGTACCCTCCCCGCTTTGGGAATGTGAGTTTGTGTAAACTATAAATGTCATGATGATTATTGAAAACGCATTAACGTAAATCTCCAATCTTGGCCATTTTTAGCACTGATGCAGATAACATCTCTAGGAACTGTTTCAGCACCGTCCCCCAAAAGCTGTAGTTCCTGGTCTTGACTACTTTTCAGGAGACGCAAAAAAAAAAAAGCTTTATTTTAGCACTACTGGTCTGGTTATGACGACTTTTTGAGAGTTTGCCATTCGATTATTTTTCGGCTTAAGCAGTGTTTTCATATGTGCGGAAACGGAAACGTCAAAAAACCTTCAAGTAGTGAAATAGACAGAATGTTTTCATGTGCCCGGAGACGCTATTTCCGTACGCATGAAAACACGGTTTAAGGAGTCTAGGACCACGGTCATTCGATGCGGTTTTGAAAGTTGTGTGTTGCACATCAGAACTATAAAAATCGATGTTTCGAATTTGGAGTTACTACGGTCTGAGGGAACGGTGAAGATTTGTTTTGGCTTATTTCAAACACCGATGGATTGCTTGCGAATAAAGTTTACACTGTGATAATGGAAGGAAAAAATATAATAATAATAATAATAATACATTGCATGATGAAAAGAAAATGATAAATTTGATTAGCAATGGTAGAAGAACAGGAAGAAACAGAAAAAGATAAATTTCTGGTGAGGCAAAATTAAAAAAAAAACACAAAAAAACACAAAATTTTACAGAAAATGAAGAAATAGAGAATAGATTTGAGTGTGAGTTAGAGTGTTAGGGCGAGTAGGTACGATAACGGCCACTTTTCGCCTTTCACGGTCCATTTGGTACCCTATTGATCTTTGGTGTTCAGAATTTCTAGATTTCACAAGCAGAGTTAAATAGTTCTGTATTAATTTTATTACACTGGTAAAATTATCAATAGTTGTTTTACATAGATCTATATCTGAAAAGAGTTTTGTAAATGTGTATAAAAGTTTTTAATTAAGATGTACATCTTAGCCTTTTTCAGAAAGAGCAGGACACGCTATGGGTTAACGTTAGAGAATAATTCTCTCATGGATCCGCAGGTATTATTATTATTATTATTATTTTATATAGCGCATATCCATTTTTAAAATGCTCTATGCGCTTTACAGAAGAAACCTGTCAACCACAGAGCAGAATGGAGCGCCGGCGAAGCGCTCAACACACTACATTGCTACTTTTTCTCTCACTATCTCGCTCACTCTCTCTCTCTCTCTCTCTCTCTATCTCAGAGCAAATTGTGACGCAGCCTTGATAGGCGCCGTACACAACTCACAACAGTTCACAACTCACAACTCACAATACAAATAATATTTGAATATTTATTATAATAATATATATTTAATAATGAATAATAAATTTTGTTGTTGCTGGTGGGGGGATGATATGGATAAATTTTAATCTATTAATTTCAATTTTGCCCGGTATATATAGAGAATAGGCAAGCCGGGAAAAGAATCAAGAACAGGAATGTCACAAATCCCAGACTGGGAGATGTACTAGTTATGACAGGACGACAATCACGAACAAACAAGTTTAACACTTAACAAAACAGCCCATCAGACTCACACATTTATTAAACATAATTATACATATAATAGCGCAATTACATATATTATATTATTGAAATGACTGCCGTACAACGGCCTTATTCTCACACACACGCTCCCTCGGATCCACAATCCGGTAGTTACTCCTAAAGGCACTTCGGCCTCAGCCTCTCCCCTCAGGGTCTTAATAGCCCATTAATAAGTTACTGGCACAGCAGTCTCTCAATATCCCCTTCCTATTGTCATACACCTTAACACTCCCCTAGCACCTCAGCAGGGCAATAACACATTATTATTTCCATAGCCATCAACATGGCAACAACATAATATCAGTTCACTAGCCTATCAACATGGCAACAATATAGTATCTCATTCACTCTCATATCTACGTCCCTGTCCGTGGCCTGACTGCCACGACTTTATGTGCCTCTACTGTCCTGCACTGACAGCCTCACTTCTGGCCTATGTGTGGCCTCCGGCCCTATGCTGGCCTATCCCCTGTGCTCATCGAGGTGGCTCTGCGGCCCGTCCCCGACACCTACAAGAATAACATTACATTGGTATAATACCCTACCATTTCTATTCACTCCACCTCTCCTTACAACCCATGAAACGTACACACACTAGTTCACCTTTCACTCACCACACATCTTACGGTAACACACCTCCATCGGAGTACACACTACTCACTCGCGCTACAAATCCATGAACTCACTTTCATCTATCGCTCATGGCGCACATTGCTATATCCAATATCAAGGACTTCCACATTCCTCACATATACTTATTCACATCATGGTAATAGACGAATATAATATAATACATCAATCATAATAATCAATCACATTCTACATACCAGTCATAACTGGAAAGACTCTCACTAGTCTTCTCGACTGCTTCCTTTTATCTCTGCCCGATGGGCTATTATTCACAGGTCCGATCCCTAGGACCTTCTAACTTGCAGTGATAGTTATACAGCGCTTTCGCCTCCTTCAGACCCCGCCCCCTACTCACAACAGCACGCTTAACTTGCTGTCTACTGTGAGCCTTTCTTACTCTACACCCGCTCTGTAGCAGTCCCCTTAATTGCACTCACTCCACTCGTGACATCATCCCCCACCCCAAAAAAATTAATGCAATTCATTTCAAATCGCATCAAGATGACTGTCAACGAGTGAGCGTGAGCAATACCTACACTAGAAAATGACCTAGCAGTTCCCCTAGTATATAGAATACCGAAATCAGGGGAAAATATGGGGATCAATATGCCCTGCAATATGCATATATGTGTCACATCATAAATAGCTAACTAAACACAATATCTAATACAGAATCAAAAACCACTCAACCTATCAACCATTCTTCATATCATATTTATAATGTCAATATTTTAAAGTCGACTCATTCACACAGATCCTGTCAATGTTCCTGTCCTCTGATGTATAAGCTCCTGAAATCTTCCCCTAGGCTCGACTAAGGTAGTCGGCGATATGATTGCTGGTTCCTGGAATTGGTTGAATAACGAAGGTATACGGCTGCAAAGCCAATGCCCATCTAGACAAGCGTGGGCTGGACGAACGATTCTTCGACAAAAATGTCAGTGGCTTGTGGTCTGTCTGGATACAAAATTCTCGTCCCATGAGATAACGTCCTAATTTCTGGACGGACCAGACAATGGCAAGACACTCACGCTCTATCACAGAATACTTTCTTTCTCTCTGCAATAACTTCCTACTGACATAACATACAGGATGGAGACATTCGTTCTTCTCCTGTAGAAGACAAGCGCCGACACCAGAGTCCGACGCATCCGTTCTGAGGATAAAATTAGATCGAAAATCGGGTAATATCAGAATGGGTGACGATGATAATGCTGTCACCAAATTATCAAATGATGTCTGACATTCAGACGTCCACTGGACCTTATCGGGTTGTCCCTTCTTAGTAAGGTCAGTAAGAGAAGATGACAAGGAGGAAAAATTTGGAATGAACTTTCTGTAATAATTTAAAATTCCCACTAAGCTTCTGACTTGTTTCTTTGTTTTAGGGATTTGCAACCCTACTAACTTGTCAATTTTTGTTTCTTCAGGTCTCTGAACACCTCTACCCACAATATGTCCTAAGAATGTTATCTCCGGACATGCCAAATCCATCTTTGCGGGTTTAGCCGTTAACCCAAAATGACGTAATCGTTGAAAAATTACTGTTAGTGTCTGAATATGCTCAGACCATGTCGACGTATGGCATGCTATATCATCAAAGAATGACACGACATTAGGTATGTCCTTCAACACTAATCTCATTAATCGTGCAAGCGTCGCTGGCGCGTTCACCAACCCAAATGGCATGACCTTAAATTGGAATAATCCAATGGGCGTTTGGAACGCCGTGTATTGTTTAGACTCCTCAGTAAGCGGGATTTCCCAATACCCTTTCGTCAAATCTATCTTGGAAAACCACGTGGACCCGGCCAATGAAGCTATTAATTCCTCCTGAAACGGAATAGGCTCCCTATCGCCTACCGTAATAGTGTTCAATCTTCGAAAATCAATACAGAACCGCACCGATCCATCAAGTTTTTTCACGAGGACGATGGGTGATGAATACGGCGATGTTGATGGTTCTATCACATCTAACTTCAACATTGACTCAACTTCCTTTATGACTCTATCTCTCGAAGAAAAAGGCAACGGATACGGTCTAAGAAATACTGGCTTATCCGAAGTCAACTTTATTTGGTGCTGGATCACCGTAGTGCGACCCGGCAAATCCGTAGCAACATCCGGAAATGACGCTAACAGGGTCTCAAGTTCCCTACTCCTTGAACTCGTAAGGTCAGGGTTAATTTTTACGTCCCTGTAACCTTGTGTCGCAGTTAACTCCGGCAATTGAATTTGTAACTCTTCCTGCGCCTCGGTGTCGCTTACGTCACAGTCCGACTGGTCTACGACCCCCGTACAAGCAATAGAGAAGACAGTCTCCTCTGGTCTTGTCTGTGCACACAGATACTGTGGTCTCTCATAAAATCTCTGTAGCATATTAACATGGAAAACCTTACTCGCTCCATCAATGTGGATAGCGTAATCTACCTTTGAAACAACTCGCTCAATAACATAAGGACCTTTCCATGTCATCAATAACTTATTATGGTCCGTAGGTAACAACAACAGAACCTTGTCTCCTGGCTTAAAAATTCTCAGTTTGGAACCTCTATCTTTATAGTCTTTTGCTCTTTTCGAAGCGATACCAGAAGCTTCTTGTGCTATAGTGCGCGCTGAAGCTAATCTTTCTCTTAAATCAACAAGGTACTGAAACCTTTTTAAACGGTTCCGAAACCGTGGGGATCTCTTGACGAGGAGCCTGGGGTGAACGACCCTTATGCGTCGTCTTTTGGCACGCACTGCACGTCTTACAATATATACGTACATCTCTGTATACTGACGGCCAATAAAAATCTTTCAGAACTCTCTGCTTGGTTCTAGTACTTCCCATATGACCCGCTAATGGAACATCATGGGCCAGACGCAATACTGTAGCAATTAACGACCGTGGCACGACGACCTGCTTTTGAACGGAAGCCACTGTGACGTACATACGGAACAGAATGCCCCCCTGGACAAAAAAAGAAGATGACCCGTTTTTATATTTCCTCGTTTTCTCGGTTCGCGCTTCCCCAAAACATGGGTTTAATGATGGGTCCTCCCTTTGTAATCTCGCCAAGCGCTCTGGCGTGATGTCTAGGTTGACCGCTGGCGTAGCCAAAGGTCTAATCTTGTCTTTATCGGCTACCCGTCGGCGTGTTTCGACCGCGGCGCAAAAGTCAATACCTTTTGATTGCGACCATGCTTGCACGTTCTCATCGGAAGGGGAAACGACCCGTGATACATTCCCAATGATGAGCTGGGCGCCTGGAAAACAACCAACGACTGCTTCGACTTCCCCGCTAAGGAAAGGTGTATCTATCATTATTTTTGCCATGGGTAATTTCTCAATGGCCCCCGAAAATTGGATGCACGGGACAGTCTCACCTGTAAGCTGTGAATCCCGAATGCAGTCCCTATGCACTCCCACAACGGTAGATCCTGTATCTCGTAAAACCGAGACCGGTTCGTCCCCAGCAAACCCCGGATAAACCCTAAGACCACCTCCTGTATGACATGAATTTATAACGGGGATCTTTCTCCCACAAGGTAAAATACCGGAAGATAATAACTTCTCACAACTGGGACACTTAGAATACTGTCCGCCTCCGTTGTCCGATGTAACGCACGCAGCCGCATGATGAAATTTATTTGGGGAACATGGACTGGAGCTACTGTCCGCGTTCGCCGCTATCCTACCTGCAGGGCAGTTCACGCTGATGTGATCTGCTCTTCCGCAGTTCCAACACTTCGCGGCCCTACACTCGCGCGAAAAGTGACCCACGCGTCCGCAAGTCCAACACTCCGCTCCCTGTGCTACCCTAGGCCTGGGTCCCCGTGACCCCTCGCGACCGGAACTAGAGTCCCTATGCCGTCGGTCATCGGCAAAGGTCACAAATCGCCCCCGGCCATTACCGCGACCTAGCCCTCCTGCTCGGTCAAACTTACCGGATCCATACGCCGGTGATTGGTGATAGCCCCTACGCTGCCCCTGGGCTTGCCCGCTATAGGCACCACGCTGACGCGACCTGTCCCCAAGTCCTGCCGGCGACCCCTCGACAACGGCGACGTACCCAGCATCTTGGACGTATGCCCTGGCGACTGGTTTGGACGGATGCGCCGTACGGTATGCCTCCGCCAACTTAGACGCCTCCTGCACCGTCGCGGGTTCGTTCTCTTTCAGGAAAGCCACCAGATCTTTGTGGCACGACGCGTACAGCTGGTCACGGATCATTAGGTCTTTCAGTTTAGCGAAATCCGTGCCCACATGCGCCAAGTCTACCCAGTTCGCGAAATACTCAGTTAGTCTCGCGACGAAGGCAGCAAAGTCCTCCCTGGTATCTGCACGTGCTCGCCTAAACTGCTCCCGGAAGTATTCCTCGGTACGCGCAAATCGGCGAAGCAGCAAAGCCTTCAGCTTATCGTAATCTTGTACGTCTTCGCGCTGTAGCTCTTTAAAGTATGTTAACGCTCGCCCCTGCAATAGCGATGCCAGGTACGTGGCCCATAATTCCTTATTTTCCCCCCATTGCAATTGTGCGTTCAGCTCGAACCTGTAAAGGAAGGCGTCTATGTCGTCCTTCCGGTCGTCGAACGTAGGGAGCTTAATCCTAACGCCACCTTTATTGGGTACCTGCCGCTCAACTGTTTCTGTTGGCGCACTCTTTTTGATTTCCAACTCCGCTATTCTTATTCGCGCCTCTCTCTCCTGCTGCTTATCCTGTCTCTCCTGCTGCTTATCTTCTAACTCCTTTAACTTAAACTCCCTCTCCTGCTCCTCTTTTTCTTGTTGACGCTCTTGAGCTTCTTTTTCTCTCTCTCTATCTTTAGCACGCTCATCGCGCAAATCCGCTTGCTGTTCTTTAATCCAGCCGCGTAGCTCTTCTCCCTCAAGGCCAAGTTCCTTACCCAACTTCATTAGTTGTTGGAGTTCCGCCATTTCACAGATTTATGGTTATGGTATGTATACTATGAAAACGGCTACCCTGTCGGTATGGTCACTAACCAGAGACCTGAAACTATGTCACTATAATAGCAACACCCCCTTGTCTCGAATACAATTCAGAAATTTACGTACTTCCTAACTAATTCTATATTTATAAAATATATAGCACTATTAATAATAAAAAAAAAATAGAAAAGACAAGAATAAGGAAATTCAGTAGAAGGACCACAAGTACGTCAAGGACAACGAACCAGACTAGGACAAAGACCTAAAAAAGAAAATATAATGGAAAAAAAAATGCAACCTAACTACGCCGATTACACTACACGGTACAACAAGAACAGAGTCTGAAAAAAAAGAACGTATCTACAGATAGGGAGGAGAAGGACAAGAGAAACGTCTTCCTAAAACACGAGGAAGATAGAACGGCACAATCTAAACAAAAATACAGGTCCCTACAGAACTGTTCACTGTGATGAACGAAGTTCCAAAGTTTACCACACCTTTTTAAAAGGATAAACTAAGTTCAACACAGCAAACCCGCGCCACCGCCCGTATAATCAATTACAACGAAAACAGCAAAAACAGGGAAACAGACAGATGAAAAGACAGCCCTTAATCCAGGGTACAAAATTTTAGACTTTTACTTAACTTTCAGCCTTTTGAGTTTAAGTCCTCGACCTAATCGGAGCTCTGGCTGCTTGTCTCCTCAGGCTGCACGCACACACACTGTCTCTCTGAAATTTAAGTACACATTAATACATATTCATCAAAATACATGCATCAATACATATTATTATTCATAAATATACATAAATCATATCATGAAATGTCCATTCATCCAACGAACAAGACAGCACAAATACCTACTAACTAACTACAACTAAATATTACGAAAATGGACGAGTCACAATGGACGAGCCCCCAGTGTCACAACGGACGAGCCCCCAGTGTCACAAATCCCAGACTGGGAGATGTACTAGTTATGACAGGACGACAATCACGAACAAACAAGTTTAACACTTAACAAAACAGCCCATCAGACTCACACATTTATTAAACATAATTATACATATAATAGCGCAATTACATATATTATATTATTGAAATGACTGCCGTACAACGGCCTTATTCTCACACACACGCTCCCTCGGATCCACAATCCGGTAGTTACTCCTAAAGGCACTTCGGCCTCAGCCTCTCCCCTCAGGGTCTTAATAGCCCATTAATAAGTTACTGGCACCGCAGTCTCTCAATATCCCCTTCCTATTGTCATACACCTTAACACTCCCCTAGCACCTCAGCAGGGCAATAACACATTATTATTTCCATAGCCATCAACATGGCAACAACATAATATCAGTTCACTAGCCTATCAACATGGCAACAATATAGTATCTCATTCACTCTCATATCTACGTCCCTGTCCGTGGCCTGACTGCCACGACTTTATGTGCCTCTACTGTCCTGCACTGACAGCCTCACTTCTGGCCTATGTGTGGCCTCCGGCCCTATGCTGGCCTATCCCCTGTGCTCATCGAGGTGGCTCTGCGGCCCGTCCCCGACACCTACAAGAATAACATTACATTGGTATAATACCCTACCATTTCTATTCACTCCACCTCTCCTTACAACCCATGAAACGTACACACACTAGTTCACCTTTCACTCACCACACATCTTACGGTAACACACCTCCATCGGAGTACACACTACTCACTCGCGCTACAAATCCATGAACTCACTTTCATCTATCGCTCATGGCGCACATTGCTATATCCAATATCAAGGACTTCCACATTCCTCACATATACTTATTCACATCATGGTAATAGACGAATATAATATAATACATCAATCATAATAATCAATCACATTCTACATACCAGTCATAACTGGAAAGACTCTCACTAGTCTTCTCGACTGCTTCCTTTTATCTCTGCCCGATGGGCTATTATTCACAGGTCCGATCCCTAGGACCTTCTAACTTGCAGTGATAGTTATACAGCGCTTTCGCCTCCTTCAGACCCCGCCCCCTACTCACAACAGCACGCTTAACTTGCTGTCTACTGTGAGCCTTTCTTACTCTACACCCGCTCTGTAGCAGTCCCCTTAATTGCACTCACTCCACTCGTGGATTTGGCATGTCCGGAGATAACATTCTTAGGACATATTGTGGGTAGAGGTGTTCAGAGACCTGAAGAAACAAAAATTGACAAGTTAGTAGGGTTGCAAATCCCTAAAACAAAGAAACAAGTCAGAAGCTTAGTGGGAATTTTAAATTATTACAGAAAGTTCATTCCAAATTTTTCCTCCTTGTCATCTTCTCTTACTGACCTTACTAAGAAGGGACAACCCGATAAGGTCCAGTGGACGTCTGAATGTCAGACATCAATTGATAATTTGGTGACAGCATTATCATCGTCACCCATTCTGATATTACCCGATTTTCGATCTAATTTTATCCTCAGAACGGATGCGTCGGACTCTGGTGTCGGCGCTTGTCTTCTACAGGAGAAGAACGAATGTCTCCATCCTGTATGTTATGTCAGTAGGAAGTTATTGCAGAGAGAAAGAAAGTATTCTGTGATAGAGCGTGAGTGTCTTGCCATTGTCTGGTCCGTCCAGAAATTAGGACGTTATCTCATGGGACGAGAATTTTGTATCCAGACAGACCACAAGCCACTGACATTTTTGTCGAAGAATCGTTCGTCCAGCCCACGCTTGTCTAGATGGGCATTGGCTTTGCAGCCGTATACCTTCGTTATTCAACCAATTCCAGGAACCAGCAATCATATCGCCGACTACCTTAGTCGAGCCTAGGGGAAGATTTCAGGAGCTTATACATCAGAGGACAGGAACATTGACAGGATCTGTGTGAATGAGTCGACTTTAAAATATTGACATTATAAATATGATATGAAGAATGGTTGATAGGTTGAGTGGTTTTTGATTCTGTATTAGATATTGTGTTTAGTTAGCTATTTATGATGTGACACATATATGCATATTGCAGGGCATATTGATCCCCATATTTTCCCCTGATTTCGGTATTCTATATACTAGGGGAACTGCTAGGTCATTTTCTAGTGTAGGTATTGCTCACGCTCACTCGTTGACAGTCATCTTGATGCGATTTGAAATGAATTGCATTAATTTTTTTGGGGTGGGGGATGATGTCACGAGTGGAGTGAGTGCAATTAAGGGGACTGCTACAGAGCGGGTGTAGAGTAAGAAAGGCTCACAGTAGACAGCAAGTTAAGCGTGCTGTTGTGAGTAGGGGGCGGGGTCTGAAGGAGGCGAAAGCGCTGTATAACTATCACTGCAAGTTAGAAGGTCCTAGGGATCGGACCTGTGAATAATAGCCCATCGGGCAGAGATAAAAGGAAGCAGTCGAGAAGACTAGTGAGAGTCTTTCCAGTTATGACTGGTATGTAGAATGTTGATTGATTATTATGATTGATGTATTATATTATATTCGTCTATTACCATGATGTGAATAAGTATATGTGAGGAATGTGGAAGTCCTTGATATTGGATATAGCAATGTGCGCCATGAGCGATAGATGAAAGTGAGTTCATGGATTTGTAGCGCGAGTGAGTAGTGTGTACTCCGATGGAGGTGTGTTACCGTAAGATGTGTGGTGAGTGAAAGGTGAACTAGTGTGTGTACGTTTCATGGGTTGTAAGGAGAGGTGGAGTGAATAGAAATGGTAGGGTATTATACCAATGTAATGTTATTCTTGTAGGTGTCGGGGACGGGCCGCAGAGCCACCTCGATGAGCACAGGGGATAGGCCAGCATAGGGCCGGAGGCCACACAGAGGCCAGAAGTGAGGCTGTCAGTGTAGGACAGTAGAGGCACATAAAGTCGTGGCAGTCAGGCCACGGACAGGGACGTAGATATGAGAGTGAATGAGATACTATATTGTTGCCATGTTGATAGGCTAGTGAACTGATATTATGTTGTTGCCATGTTGATGGCTATGGAAATAATAATGTGTTATTGCCCTGCTGAGGTGCTAGGGGAGTGTTAAGGTGTATGACAATAGGAAGGGGATATTGAGAGACTGCTGTGCCAGTAACTTATTAATGGGCTATTAAGACCCTGAGGGGAGAGGCTGAGGCCGAAGTGCCTTTAGGAGTAACTACCGGATTGTGGATCCGAGGGAGCGTGTGTGTGAGAATAAGGCCGTTGTACGGCAGTCATTTCAATAATATAATATATGTAATTGCGCTATTATATGTATAATTATGTTTAATAAATGTGTGAGTCTGATGGGTTGTTTTGTTAAGTGTTAAACTTGTTTGTTCGTGATTGTTGTCCTGTCATACTTATTACATCTCCCAGTCTGGGATTTGTGAGAAAGAGAGAGAAATGGCACGATCATGAAGACAACATCTGCCCGCCACAAATTTCATGAAAACATACGGGATTTATTTGAACACGTGATGTAATCTCGTGCACGGACTCCATTTCCCCGAAGGGACCATAAAACCCGTTATGTTACACTGCAAGTATTGACTTGCGAGGTTCCTGGGCTTAGCTTCAGGCGTCAGAGATCGCTTCTCTTGCCATTTCATTCATTTAAACCACGGAGGCTGAAAGCGCGCTAACGGTAGATGGTGTTTGTGGGGGTGTGGGGGGGGGGTGGGAGGGGAGGGGGGGGGTTTAAGAGATTCAGGAAAGCAAGTTGTTTTCTTTTTGTTTCTGTTGAATTTCAGAAAAGCGAAACCAATACCGAGTAATATTTGTATTTTGTATTTTTGTATTTGTATACTAATTTAATGCCATTTGGGAAATTTGCCTTTGTGTCATTGCACCCAGTTACAACTGGAGCAGCATGCCGTCGCCACAGTGCAGGGCCGGTAGGTGGTGTTTTTTTTGGGGGGGGGGGGAAGATGAGGGGGATGGGAGGGAGTGGGTGAATTTTATTTGATTTTTGCCCGGGGAGCGGCCTGTTCGGCCTGCTCTTTTCGATTTCCAACTGCCAAGGTATCTTTAACGTGCGTAAGTTACACAAGGGCCCTCCGAATTTTTTCGTCCTTATCCGAGAAGACTAGGTACTCGATCTTACCTCCCAATAAGATCAGGGACAGGAAAATATGAGAAAAATCCCAAACTTCCAACATGCCAGCATCGGCCGGGTTTTGAACCCGGTGCCCTTGGCACGAGAGGCGAGCACCTTGCCTCTAGACCACCTTGTCACACCGGTCCTGGCGTAGTTCCTGACCAACTTAACTGTGGAACGTGTGGATCTCTCTGCAGTTAAATCAAAGAAAAAAATCGTAGGGGTATTTTCCATATTTCTGTATGTGTACTTTTGTCTCTTGGAGAAAATGAGAATCGAAAGTCTGAAGAGTTGTGTAAACTCAGAGGACCCCATTACGTCACAAACACATACCTGGAAAAGCTTTTCACCGACTGCAACTACACATATCCATAATGAAATTAAGAGTGAGAGGACCATTATCGTGACAAAACTTCAAAATCCGCAAAATGTGGCATACAACAATATGCAAATACCCCACGATATTTTCTATGCATGTAGAAAATCTGGATTTTTAGCTCAGTTTCGCACTCACCAGTGGATTAAATCCGGTCTAGGGGGAATCGAAACTTTTAACAGCGCGGGCCAGGGTAAGGGGAGATAATGCAAAGCCGACGCCAAAGGGATAGTTTGTTTACGGATCTCATTTCGTGGTGAGGGGGTAATGTGCTATCCGCTGATCTGGGTAAAGTGCTCGTTGCTATAAGAGTAATGTAAAACATAACACTATCAAGCTTTATAGGCTCTGCGTATTTGAAAAATTGCCCAAATGGTGGCAGGTTGATGGATCTGAACTATTCACGATCAGATGTGTCTTGAACAGTTCTGCGTGGGCAAAACCGTGAACAGGAATAAATTTAATAGCAATTTACATAACAAAAACAACAAGAATAAAGACGAGTAATTTAATCATTCTTGAAATACATGAAATAATGACGCTACTGCTACTGCTAAAACTACTGCTATTACAACTACTGCCTATCCATACTAGGACTTGCCAATGTTTGGCACCAACTACTGACTAAACCACAATCAGTATAAGCTTCTACATTTTTATACAGGTTACAATGGATACTTAGATCTTAACACAACCTTTAATAATTTCTGATACTAAGTATGTATATTTTTTTAAAATACTATTATTGTTTCTATTCATTTCGGTCCTGGCATGTTGTCCACTTTCGGCTCCTCTGTGGTTTATTTGACCACCTTTTAAGGGCGTTTTTGGTTTCAAGAGAGAGAGAGAGAGAGAGAGAGAAAGAGGGAGAGGGAGCGAGGGAGAGAGGAGAGAGAGAGAGAGACAGACGGAGGGGGAGAGACAGATATACAGAGAGGCACAGAGCGAGAGAGAGAGAGAGAGAGAGAGAGTCACAGAAAGAGACACAGAGAGACAGAGAGAGAAAGGGGGGAGGTACACGGAGAGTGTTGGAGGGCAGGAGAAAGTTTATCCAGTGCAACGCTGGGAGCCTCAGCTAGTAGAACAATAAATTTAAGTTACAGAAATATAAAACACAACAACATCGATAATAATAGGCTATAATGATCAGTTTCACCGAAGGAAAAGGGCGAGCTGAGCTGTAGTGATGACTGGGTTGTTTGGATACGTCACTTAATCAATCAGATTTATGTGCTGTTTGGTGAGGATGGATTTAGTGGAGACAGAAGGCTGAATTTGTTTACATTTGTTAGCACTTTCTTGTCCATTGGAACATTAGCTGACTCGTTACCATTCATATCTGTGAAGCCTATTTTTGTCTGCTCACTTGTTATAATCTTCACTATCTTTTCATTCATTCATTTATTCATTCATTCATTCGTTCGTCTGTTCGTTCATTCATTCATTCATTCATTCATTCATTCATTCATTCATTCATTCATTCATTCACTATTCCCTGCCATCCTGATCTGCTATCCTTATATTCTGTCCTTTTTCATCTGTCCGTCCATCCTTCCTCTTTTATTCCTTCCACCCCCTCCCCCCCCCCCTCATTTTTTCTTTTGTTTTCGTCTCTCCTTTCTTCTTACCCTTCCCCTCTCCCTCACCGTCCTTTTTTCCTCAATTGCTGCGATAGCACTCAGAGCATCCTTTCCCACTTTCATTTCGTTAGAAGCCAAAGATTTTTTGCTCCTTCTCTCTTTGATTGATTTGCACTCTTACAGCGTGTGACCTGCTCGTGATTAGCAACATTAAATATTGAACACTTTATTTCCCATCTCACAACAAATTTTGTCTTCTCAACAAACAGAGAATTTATGATTCTATCTACACGTTTACCTTAAGCTGGGTTTTCATGCGTACGGAAACGGAAACAGAAACGGCAACAGAAACGTCAAAGACCCTTCAAGTAGTGAAATAAAAAGAACGTTTCCCATGTGTACGGAAACCAAGGAGATATTTTTTCTATTTCGCTACTTGAATGGTTTTTTCACATGTCCATAGCCGTTTCCGTTTCCGTGCGAATGAAAACGCAGCTTTATAGCACTGTTGTGATTCTTCACGTCCAAAGAGTCCAAACTGTTTACCCTTGGTCACTTTTCCAAAGTAAATGTACCCCTCCCCCCTCCCCCAAGCCCTGTTTAGCTCAGTCATTTGAGTTGACATTTCTACTACCATAATAAACCAACCGACAGAGGGAACATTTTTTACATACTTTTTCTAACATTTTTATTTCAAGTTCAAATAACAATAACAAGAACAAAAGCGCATAACAGTATTATGTCATTTATTTATGACCAATTAATGGTGAGCAGGGACCGGTATAGCAGAACCAAACACTGTCAGTCAATGAGAATTTGTCGGTAAATGAGATTCTTGTTCTTGCTAAAATAGGCCAACTTCATATTTTCTTATAACTTCAGACTTTTCTTTTTAATCATAATTTTTGAAAAAAAAAAATGTACAAATTCAGAATCAACAAATTTACCAACTGAATAAGCGAAATGTACCCCCCGAGGGAGAAGGTGGGAGGGTGTGTGTGTGTGTGTAAATTTGCCTCTAATTGGGTTAGAAGTCTTCTGTCATGTACGTTCAGCCTATCGCTATTGTCTTGCATTGATCTCTTCCTTTGTTAGCTGGACAGACAAAACACGAAAACGGTATATACAGACAGAAGAGATCAGAAATAGACCAGAAAGCAGGGAACAAAGGGAGATCGCAAGATAGCAAGAAATTGCTGAATTACATCCTTTCATATTTTTTTTTTTGTCCAGACACAAAATTCTGTAGACTGACCATCTCCAGGGAGCAAGAGGTAGAAAATTGCTAAGCAGCTCTGAAAAATGGCCTCTTCCCCCGCAATAATAAAACAGTTTAGATCGAAAGTTGCGGAAAAAGCCCAAATGTCATTAATGTGGAAGCAAAAGCAAGAGAGGTCATAACTTATCGTTATTTGCGTATAAAAATGTGATTGCGACATCAAGAGGAGGAAATGAATGTCGATATAAACGATGTGAAAGGAATATTAATGGGGAATCTGTCTGTCTGTTACATAAGCAGGGAGAAACGATGGAAAAGGTAAGACTGATAGATAGAATGTGGTTAAACAGAGAACGATGAAATAATCAAAAAGGGTATCATCTGAGTAATAGTGTCATTAGATCAGAGATTAATCATGGTATGAGACACTATTGATTTCTGTCTATGGTTGAGCCCTTTTAACCTGGAACGCCCCCACTCCACACCCCACCCCCCTCTCTCTCTCCCATGTGACTCCCGGTAACGTACACACTCTATCTTGACTCCCAGTAACGTACTCACTCTATCTAGACTACCACGCTCACATTTTGCGTGTACTGCCGGGATTACAAAGGGCCCAGCCAGGCTGGAGGTCATGTCCGAAATTTTGTCTGCGAGTGCGTGGACAAAGAGATGAAATGTCGCACTCATGCCCACACCCCGCCCCCCCCCCCCCTCCTTCCTCCCCCATCCCCACCCAGACATGATGGCTGCTATAAATGTGAGCAAAATGAGGAAGGCGACGTAATTGTGGCACGGGATGAGTTGAATAGCTGCACTTTTTTTTCACGATCACGAGAATTTATTTTTAATTATTTTTGTCCACGGAGCCTCTAGTGGATATATTGGATCATGCGGCAGCTGAACGTTTCCCCATTTTGAAAAAAAGGCCAAACCCGAGAGAATAAATGTCGTATTTTGTACATTCCTATGTCAATCACAAATAACTAAAGAACTCTACAATAATTCCTACAGAAAAATACCCCGTACTGTTATTGTTTTAAATGCGGGCTTTTCCATGTTGTAGGGAGGTTCAATAGTCCCTAGTAGTTCCAACATTCCATAGAAAGTGTGTGGCGTCCACTCAGACTTGCAGGTGGAGCAAATCTGACGTTTCTGGCAGTTTGTCCGCGTGCTGATGCTGTTTAATGTCATGGAGTGGAATGAACAAGTGCTGAAGAGAAAAACAACATAAAACTCTTAAAATGGAAACCACAGATCGATTGGATCGTCTCAAGAGACTTTTGTCTTTGACACGAGGATTCTGATGAATTTCATACTGAGAAATCAAGCGGACAACGGGTAGTTTGGCAGCGTATCAGAATGTCCAGGCTTGTAATATTCACTGCCTACATCGAGTGTGATAATTCGACCGAAAAACAATATCTACAACAAGAACAACAAATTTTAATCCTTTCTACTTTACTTCACACGTCAACTGTAGAGACAACATAATTATGGAATTCTATTCATGAACAGACCACCTTAAATATCAAGATTAAATATTTCCCCTTTCATTCACATCTCCATTTGCATCTCGATTCGACCAGAGGAAACAGCCATGCCGACTTTGCAAGTGTGAACAAGTATGAATTTTTGTTCAAGCAATTTCTACGATAATTAAAGCTGTCCTTCTCCCTCCCCCACCCAAGAGTTACCCAAAAAGAAAATAACGTTCGTTTGCCTAAATTGCTAACACTTTCAGCTGGACGTATCGAGCATGAATGTGGAACAGATCGTATCGATGCGTGCAGCGTATTGAGATCTGGACATAAAGGTTGAACCCTGCAAAAATATGCCCATTGCACAAAAGGTCAAGTGGAAACCGTTCCAAGCTGACCTGATTTTCTCAAGGTCACCGCTGGAGCTTCCCCACAGAACTGCTGGTATGTTTTTATTTCATCGCCGATCTGGTCTATACATCTAGCGTCCATCACTTGACCTTATCAATGATTGATGTAGGGTGAATCAGATCAGAGAATACTCAGCGGTACACGCTGCAGCCCTGTGGTGTGCGAGTCCCTGTCGTTATTGGATCATTAAATAGGCAATACATCAGCTTTGTCGATCCCAAATTATGAAATATTTAGTTGGCAGGTGAAAATACAGACAACGCCAGAAATGAAGCGCTTCTGTTTTCATTCTGTAAAAAAAAAAAAAAAAAAGTCATTTTTCCAGACACGGTGCTTAATTCAAGGACTGCCCGTGGGCTTCCAAATGTCCGATTCAGGAACCGTTTATCAAAACAGCACTGTCGAAATGTTACGTTGGATTTAGGGAGCGACTTTATACTTTATATGTTCGGCATCTTCGAGTGTAATTTTCTCTTTTGTTGCTTAAAAAGTAGCCTTTGAGAATAACGAACACCTTACATATCTAGGGGTATTTGCCAAAATGTTGTATGCGACATTTTGCCGATTTTGAGGTTTTGTCATGGATGTGGTTCATTCTCTCACTCCTAATTATATCATGTATAAATGTCATGCCAATTGGTTAAGAACTTTTCGAGATTTTGTGATGTAATGTGTGTGTGTTTTGGCCCTGATTGTTTTACATAGCTTTCAGTCCTCGTTTTCTGTAAAGGCAAAATGCACATACAACAATATGGAGAATGCACGGCGATATGACATACGACATAGAATATATTGTAGTTTTTCCGAAATGATAAGTCTGTCGTTACTGAAATCATTCGGCGTGAAAAGTCTGCAGTATTTCGACTGGCTCTACGCCTTTTGCGGGAGTGTTGCATGGTCGGAACTCTTCTATAGCGGCTGTGCGTGGGAAGAATTTATTTGTCACGGGGAGAGGTGAGATTAGGTTTCAACATCATCGATTTCTCGAATTTTCTTGAAGTATGGGATTTCCAGAGGAAAATGATTTAATTAACCCAAGGTTCGAACAGGTCAGCAGGTTGTACTGAGATCAGTGGTGGTGCAAATCAGTATGTACTGTTATGTATTAACTGGCTAAGTGTTCAGTTAAAAATAATAATGATCACATCATTAGGGACCAGAAATAAACTGTTGCCCTACTAGGTGTATGTCATATTTCACCACAGTTCCTTCCCATGTCACATCATGTATGCCTGTTGTTGAGTTTGTTAAGTTGTGGTAAATGTTTATGTAATGATGTGTATGATGTATGTACCATGTATGTGCTCTTAAACGCTCTGTGAATGAGAATTTCCCTCATGGAATAGTAAAGTGATTCTTATCTTATCTTATTTTATCTTAAATCTTATTTCATCTTATCTCAAATCTTATCTAATCATCGTAAATCTTATCTTATCTTATCTTAAATCTTAATTCTTATCTTACTTTCTTGTCTTACATCTTAGTTTATCTCCTTATCTTAACTCTTATCTTATCGTAACTCTATCTTATCTTAAATCTTATCTTATCTTATCCATTGTTGTTTGTGACTATTGTCAAACTTTTTCAACTTCCAACTCCCCCATATAAAAGGGAGTTTGCAGGTGTTGCTTGGTTGTTTCATTATTGCATGGCATTGAAGTGGGGGAGGGGGCGGGTGTGGCATGAAATTCACGAGCCATGGAGATGACCAGTTGATATGAACACCCAAGTGATCTTTTCAAACTAACCAAACATTTCAGCTTGAGAACACATTAAAAAAGAAAAACAAAGGTTGGATAGGACAGTTTTGGAGAGAGGGATACTTTGGCTTGATTCTTTTCCCACTGTAGAATCTTTATTAGTGACATTTACTGGTTAAAGATGCAAATTACCTCAACAAGTTAGTGCATATGGTCATTCAGAATGCAAGACACCATCGGTAATTTATTGAAGCTTTATTTATACGAAACAGAACAGTAGCATAACCATAGAAATATACTTCTCCCACAGAAAATCATTCTAGAATCCACAGCCCCCCCCCCCCACCCCAAAAAAAGCAATGGATTTATTTTCCGGTAGGATAGTTTTTCAAGACTGCGGAATTTGATCAATACACCGTATCCGCTTTGTGAAAACATATATTGATTAGTTTGGCCTTGGTTCGTTCAAGCTACCGGTCTGCAGTTGACGCTGAGCCGAGCAGGTTTTGACACAAATCTGTTTTTTTAGGAGGACATTTGAATGGCATGAAACGTTTGGCCCTCGGGGCTTTATCAGAGCTGGTTGTCCAAGATTGGATCTCTTTTCTGCTCTATCTGTAACTTGAACATTTTTGCAGTGTTGTTAATGGAACCAAAGCACATTGTTTTGAAGTTGGAAAGCATGTGTGGGCGCTTTGAGTTTAAAGGTTGTGTGTATGTGAGTATGTGAGTGTATAATTTTATCTGTGTGAGTGGAGGAGGGGGGCGAGGGGGAGATAGACAGACAGACATACACAAATGGGGTGAGCGGGAGGGAGAAAGACGATTGAGAGACAGACGGAATGAGAGGATAGAGGAGGGAAAGAGAGAGAGAGAGAGAGGGAGAGAGGAAAAGGGAGAGAAAGAATGGCAGGAGAGAGAGAGAGAGAGGGGGAGAGAGAGAGAGAGAGGGAGAGAGAAAGAGAGAGAGAGAGAGAGAGAGACAGGAGGAGGGGGAAGGGTGACAGAGAGAAAAGGACTGGCAGAAAGAGAAAGAGCATGAATGTAACTGGGTTGCAATGGCACAAAGGCAAATTTCCCAAATGGGATTAAAGACATACAAATACAAATACAAGACAGAGATGGAGACACTGATAGAGAGGGAGAGATATACGCAGACACACATACAGATATAGAGAGAGGGAGAGAGAGAGAGCGCCAACAAG
>CAWVPB010000085.1:0-15946 GCA_963931925.1 Onchidella celtica | reverse complement strand
AAGAAGCAGTTGTTTGACTGACAAACTGCCCTCCCTCCTCCTCAAATAGAGACTTAAGCACCAAGGAAGCAGTTGTTTGACTGACAAACTGCCCTCCCTCCTCCTCAAATAGAGACTTAAGCACCAAGGAAGCAGTTGTTTGACTGACAAACTGCCCTCCCTCCTCCTCAAATAGAGACTTAAGCACCAAGGAAGCAGTTGTTTGACTGACAAACTGCCCTCCCTCCTCCTCAAATAGAGACTTAAGCACCAAGGAAGCAGTTGTTTGACTGACAAACTGCCCTCCCTCCTCCTCAAATAGAGACTTAAGCACCAAGGAAGCAGTTGTTTGACTGACAAACTGCCCTCCCTCCTCCTCAAATAGAGACTTAAGCACCAAGGAAGCAGTTGTTTGACTGACAAACTGCCCTCCCTCCTCCTCAAATAGAGACTTAAGCACCAAGGAAGCAGTTGTTTGACTGACAAACTGCCCTCCCTCCTCCTCAAATAGAGACTTAAGCACCAAGGAAGCAGTTGTTTGACTGACAAACTGCCCTCCCTCCTCCTCAAATAGAGACTTAAGCACCAAGGAAGCAGTTGTTTGACTGACAAACTGCCCTCCCTCCTCCTCAAATAGAGACTTAAGCACCAAGGAAGCAGTTGTTTGACTGACAAACTGCCCTCCCTCCTCCTCAAATAGAGACTTAAGCACCAAGGAAGCAGTTGTTTGACTGACAAACTGCCCTCCCTCCTCCTCAAATAGAGACTTAAGCACCAAGGAAGCAGTTGTTTGACTGACAAACTGCCCTCCCTCCTCCTCAAATAGAGACTTAAGCACCAAGGAAGCAGTTGTTTGACTGACAAACTGCCCTCCCTCCTCCTCAAATAGAGACTTAAGCACCAAGGAAGCAGTTGTTTGACTGACAAACTGCCCTCCCTCCTCCTCAAATAGAGACTTAAGCACCAAGGAAGCAGTTGTTTGACTGACAAACTGCCCTCCCTCCTCCTCAAATAGAGACTTAAGCACCAAGGAAGCAGTTGTTTGACTGACAAACTGCCCTCCCTCCTCCTCAAATAGAGACTTAAGCACCAAGGAAGCAGTTGTTTGACTGACAAACTGCCCTCCCTCCTCCTCAAATAGAGACTTAAGCACCAAGGAAGCAGTTGTTTGACTGACAAACTGCCCTCCCTCCTCCTCAAATAGAGACTTAAGCACCAAGGAAGCAGTTGTTTGACTGACAAACTGCCCTCCCTCCTCCTCAAATAGAGACTTAAGCACCAAGGAAGCAGTTGTTTGACTGACAAACTGCCCTCCCTCCTCCTCAAATAGAGACTTAAGCACCAAGGAAGCAGTTGTTTGACTGACAAACTGCCCTCCCTCCTCCTCAAATAGAGACTTAAGCACCAAGGAAGCAGTTGTTTGACTGACAAACTGCCCTCCCTCCTCCTCAAATAGAGACTTAAGCACCAAGGAAGCAGTTGTTTGACTGACAAACTGCCCTCCCTCCTCCTCAAATAGAGACTTAAGCACCAAGGAAGCAGTTGTTTGACTGACAAACTGCCCTCCCTCCTCCTCAAATAGAGACTTAAGCACCAAGGAAGCAGTTGTTTGACTGACAAACTGCCCTCCCTCCTCCTCAAATAGAGACTTAAGCACCAAGGAAGCAGTTGTTTGACTGACAAACTGCCCTCCCTCCTCCTCAAATAGAGACTTAAGCACCAAGGAAGCAGTTGTTTGACTGACAAACTGCCCTCCCTCCTCCTCAAATAGAGACTTAAGCACCAAGGAAGCAGTTGTTTGACTGACAAACTGCCCTCCCTCCCTCCTCAAATAGAGACTTAAGCACCAAGGAAGCAGTTGTTTGACTGACAAACTGCCCTCCCTCCTCCTCAAATAGAGACTTAAGCACCAAGGAAGCAGTTGTTTGACTGACAAACTGCCCTCCCTCCTCCTCAAATAGAGACTTAAGCACCAAGGAAGCAGTTGTTTGACTGACAAACTGCCCTCCCTCCTCCTCAAATAGAGACTTAAGCACCAAGGAAGCAGTTGTTTGACTGACAAACTGCCCTCCCTCCTCCTCAAATAGAGACTTAAGCACCAAGGAAGCAGTTGTTTGACTGACAAACTGCCCTCCCTCCTCCTCAAATAGAGACTTAAGCACCAAGGAAGCAGTTGTTTGACTGACAAACTGCCCTCCCTCCTCCTCAAATAGAGACTTAAGCACCAAGGAAGCAGTTGTTTGACTGACAAACTGCCCTCCCTCCTCCTCAAATAGAGACTTAAGCACCAAGGAAGCAGTTGTTTGACTGACAAACTGCCCTCCCTCCTCCTCAAATAGAGACTTAAGCACCAAGGAAGCAGTTGTTTGACTGACAAACTGCCCTCCCTCCTCCTCAAATAGAGACTTAAGCACCAAGGAAGCAGTTGTTTGACTGACAAACTGCCCTCCCTCCTCCTCAAATAGAGACTTAAGCACCAAGGAAGCAGTTGTTTGACTGACAAACTGCCCTCCCTCCTCCTCAAATAGAGACTTAAGCACCAAGGAAGCAGTTGTTTGACTGACAAACTGCCCTCCCTCCTCCTCAAATAGAGACTTAAGCACCAAGGAAGCAGTTGTTTGACTGACAAACTGCCCTCCCTCCTCCTCAAATAGAGACTTAAGCACCAAGGAAGCAGTTGTTTGACTGACAAACTGCCCTCCCTCCTCCTCAAATAGAGACTTAAGCACCAAGGAAGCAGTTGTTTGACTGACAAACTGCCCTCCCTCCTCCTCAAATAGAGACTTAAGCACCAAGGAAGCAGTTGTTTGACTGACAAACTGCCCTCCCTCCTCCTCAAATAGAGACTTAAGCACCAAGGAAGCAGTTGTTTGACTGACAAACTGCCCTCCCTCCCTCCTCAAATAGAGACTTAAGCACCAAGGAAGCAGTTGTTTGACTGACAAACTGCCCTCCCTCCCTCCTCAAATAGAGACTTAAGCACCAAGGAAGCAGTTGTTTGACTGACAAACTGCCCTCCCTCCCTCCTCAAATAGAGACTTAAGCACCAAGGAAGCAGTTGTTTGACTGACAAACTGCCCTCCCTCCTCCTCAAATAGAGACTTAAGCACCAAGGAAGCAGTTGTTTGACTGACAAACTGCCCTCCCTCCCTCCTCAAATAGAGACTTAAGCACCAAGGAAGCAGTTGTTTGACTGACAAACTGCCCTCCCTCCTCCTCAAATAGAGACTTAAGCACCAAGGAAGCAGTTGTTTGACTGACAAACTGCCCTCCCTCCTCCTCAAATAGAGACTTAAGCACCAAGGAAGCAGTTGTTTGACTGACAAACTGCCCTCCCTCCTCCTCAAATAGAGACTTAAGCACCAAGGAAGCAGTTGTTTGACTGACAAACTGCCCTCCCTCCTCCTCAAATAGAGACTTAAGCACCAAGGAAGCAGTTGTTTGACTGACAAACTGCCCTCCCTCCTCCTCAAATAGAGACTTAAGCACCAAGGAAGCAGTTGTTTGACTGACAAACTGCCCTCCCTCCTCCTCAAATAGAGACTTAAGCACCAAGGAAGCAGTTGTTTGACTGACAAACTGCCCTCCCTCCTCCTCAAATAGAGACTTAAGCACCAAGGAAGCAGTTGTTTGACTGACAAACTGCCCTCCCTCCTCCTCAAATAGAGACTTAAGCACCAAGGAAGCAGTTGTTTGACTGACAAACTGCCCTCCCTCCTCCTCAAATAGAGACTTAAGCACCAAGGAAGCAGTTGTTTGACTGACAAACTGCCCTCCCTCCTCCTCAAATAGAGACTTAAGCACCAAGGAAGCAGTTGTTTGACTGACAAACTGCCCTCCCTCCTCCTCAAATAGAGACTTAAGCACCAAGGAAGCAGTTGTTTGACTGACAAACTGCCCTCCCTCCTCCTCAAATAGAGACTTAAGCACCAAGGAAGCAGTTGTTTGACTGACAAACTGCCCTCCCTCCTCCTCAAATAGAGACTTAAGCACCAAGGAAGCAGTTGTTTGACTGACAAACTGCCCTCCCTCCTCCTCAAATAGAGACTTAAGCACCAAGGAAGCAGTTGTTTGACTGACAAACTGCCCTCCCTCCCTCCTCAAATAGAGACTTAAGCACCAAGGAAGCAGTTGTTTGACTGACAAACTGCCCTCCCTCCTCCTCAAATAGAGACTTAAGCACCAAGGAAGCAGTTGTTTGACTGACAAACTGCCCTCCCTCCTCCTCAAATAGAGACTTAAGCACCAAGGAAGCAGTTGTTTGACTGACAAACTGCCCTCCCTCCTCCTCAAATAGAGACTTAAGCACCAAGGAAGCAGTTGTTTGACTGACAAACTGCCCTCCCTCCTCCTCAAATAGAGACTTAAGCACCAAGGAAGCAGTTGTTTGACTGACAAACTGCCCTCCCTCCTCCTCAAATAGAGACTTAAGCACCAAGGAAGCAGTTGTTTGACTGACAAACTGCCCTCCCTCCTCCTCAAATAGAGACTTAAGCACCAAGGAAGCAGTTGTTTGACTGACAAACTGCCCTCCCTCCTCCTCAAATAGAGACTTAAGCACCAAGGAAGCAGTTGTTTGACTGACAAACTGCCCTCCCTCCTCCTCAAATAGAGACTTAAGCACCAAGGAAGCAGTTGTTTGACTGACAAACTGCCCTCCCTCCTCCTCAAATAGAGACTTAAGCACCAAGGAAGCAGTTGTTTGACTGACAAACTGCCCTCCCTCCTCCTCAAATAGAGACTTAAGCACCAAGGAAGCAGTTGTTTGACTGACAAACTGCCCTCCCTCCTCCTCAAATAGAGACTTAAGCACCAAGGAAGCAGTTGTTTGACTGACAAACTGCCCTCCCTCCTCCTCAAATAGAGACTTAAGCACCAAGGAAGCAGTTGTTTGACTGACAAACTGCCCTCCCTCCTCCTCAAATAGAGACTTAAGCACCAAGGAAGCAGTTGTTTGACTGACAAACTGCCCTCCCTCCTCCTCAAATAGAGACTTAAGCACCAAGGAAGCAGTTGTTTGACTGACAAACTGCCCTCCCTCCTCCTCAAATAGAGACTTAAGCACCAAGGAAGCAGTTGTTTGACTGACAAACTGCCCTCCCTCCTCCTCAAATAGAGACTTAAGCACCAAGGAAGCAGTTGTTTGACTGACAAACTGCCCTCCCTCCCTCCTCAAATAGAGACTTAAGCACCAAGGAAGCAGTTGTTTGACTGACAAACTGCCCTCCCTCCCTCCTCAAATAGAGACTTAAGCACCAAGGAAGCAGTTGTTTGACTGACAAACTGCCCTCCCTCCCTCCTCAAATAGAGACTTAAGCACCAAGGAAGCAGTTGTTTGACTGACAAACTGCCCTCCCTCCTCCTCAAATAGAGACTTAAGCACCAAGGAAGCAGTTGTTTGACTGACAAACTGCCCTCCCTCCTCCTCAAATAGAGACTTAAGCACCAAGGAAGCAGTTGTTTGACTGACAAACTGCCCTCCCTCCTCCTCAAATAGAGACTTAAGCACCAAGGAAGCAGTTGTTTGACTGACAAACTGCCCTCCCTCCTCCTCAAATAGAGACTTAAGCACCAAGGAAGCAGTTGTTTGACTGACAAACTGCCCTCCCTCCTCCTCAAATAGAGACTTAAGCACCAAGGAAGCAGTTGTTTGACTGACAAACTGCCCTCCCTCCTCCTCAAATAGAGACTTAAGCACCAAGGAAGCAGTTGTTTGACTGACAAACTGCCCTCCCTCCTCCTCAAATAGAGACTTAAGCACCAAGGAAGCAGTTGTTTGACTGACAAACTGCCCTCCCTCCTCCTCAAATAGAGACTTAAGCACCAAGGAAGCAGTTGTTTGACTGACAAACTGCCCTCCCTCCTCCTCAAATAGAGACTTAAGCACCAAGGAAGCAGTTGTTTGACTGACAAACTGCCCTCCCTCCTCCTCAAATAGAGACTTAAGCACCAAGGAAGCAGTTGTTTGACTGACAAACTGCCCTCCCTCCTCCTCAAATAGAGACTTAAGCACCAAGGAAGCAGTTGTTTGACTGACAAACTGCCCTCCCTCCTCCTCAAATAGAGACTTAAGCACCAAGGAAGCAGTTGTTTGACTGACAAACTGCCCTCCCTCCTCCTCAAATAGAGACTTAAGCACCAAGGAAGCAGTTGTTTGACTGACAAACTGCCCTCCCTCCCTCCTCAAATAGAGACTTAAGCACCAAGGAAGCAGTTGTTTGACTGACAAACTGCCCTCCCTCCTCCTCAAATAGAGACTTAAGCACCAAGGAAGCAGTTGTTTGACTGACAAACTGCCCTCCCTCCTCCTCAAATAGAGACTTAAGCACCAAGGAAGCAGTTGTTTGACTGACAAACTGCCCTCCCTCCCTCCTCAAATAGAGACTTAAGCACCAAGGAAGCAGTTGTTTGACTGACAAACTGCCCTCCCTCCCTCCTCAAATAGAGACTTAAGCACCAAGGAAGCAGTTGTTTGACTGACAAACTGCCCTCCCTCCTCCTCAAATAGAGACTTAAGCACCAAGGAAGCAGTTGTTTGACTGACAAACTGCCCTCCCTCCTCCTCAAATAGAGACTTAAGCACCAAGGAAGCAGTTGTTTGACTGACAAACTGCCCTCCCTCCTCCTCAAATAGAGACTTAAGCACCAAGGAAGCAGTTGTTTGACTGACAAACTGCCCTCCCTCCTCCTCAAATAGAGACTTAAGCACCAAGGAAGCAGTTGTTTGACTGACAAACTGCCCTCCCTCCCTCCTCAAATAGAGACTTAAGCACCAAGGAAGCAGTTGTTTGACTGACAAACTGCCCTCCCTCCTCCTCAAATAGAGACTTAAGCACCAAGGAAGCAGTTGTTTGACTGACAAACTGCCCTCCCTCCTCCTCAAATAGAGACTTAAGCACCAAGGAAGCAGTTGTTTGACTGACAAACTGCCCTCCCTCCTCCTCAAATAGAGACTTAAGCACCAAGGAAGCAGTTGTTTGACTGACAAACTGCCCTCCCTCCTCCTCAAATAGAGACTTAAGCACCAAGGAAGCAGTTGTTTGACTGACAAACTGCCCTCCCTCCTCCTCAAATAGAGACTTAAGCACCAAGGAAGCAGTTGTTTGACTGACAAACTGCCCTCCCTCCTCCTCAAATAGAGACTTAAGCACCAAGGAAGCAGTTGTTTGACTGACAAACTGCCCTCCCTCCTCCTCAAATAGAGACTTAAGCACCAAGGAAGCAGTTGTTTGACTGACAAACTGCCCTCCCTCCTCCTCAAATAGAGACTTAAGCACCAAGGAAGCAGTTGTTTGACTGACAAACTGCCCTCGCTCCCTCCTCAAATAGAGACTTAAGCACCAAGGAAGCAGTTGTTTGACTGACAAACTGCCCTCCCTCCCTCCTCAAATAGAGACTTAAGCACCAAGGAAGCAGTTGTTTGACTGACAAACTGCCCTCCCTCCCTCCTCAAATAGAGACTTAAGCACCAAGGAAGCAGTTGTTTGACTGACAAACTGCCCTCCCTCCCTCCTCAAATAGAGACTTAAGCACCAAGGAAGCAGTTGTTTGACTGACAAACTGCCCTCCCTCCCTCCTCAAATAGAGACTTAAGCACCAAGGAAGCAGTTGTTTGACTGACAAACTGCCCTCCCTCCTCCTCAAATAGAGACTTAAGCACCAAGGAAGCAGTTGTTTGACTGACAAACTGCCCTCCCTCCCTCCTCAAATAGAGACTTAAGCACCAAGGAAGCAGTTGTTTGACTGACAAACTGCCCTCCCTCCTCCTCAAATAGAGACTTAAGCACCAAGGAAGCAGTTGTTTGACTGACAAACTGCCCTCCCTCCCTCCTCAAATAGAGACTTAAGCACCAAGGAAGCAGTTGTTTGACTGACAAACTGCCCTCCCTCCTCCTCAAATAGAGACTTAAGCACCAAGGAAGCAGTTGTTTGACTGACAAACTGCCCTCCCTCCTCCTCAAATAGAGACTTAAGCACCAAGGAAGCAGTTGTTTGACTGACAAACTGCCCTCCCTCCTCCTCAAATAGAGACTTAAGCACCAAGGAAGCAGTTGTTTGACTGACAAACTGCCCTCCCTCCTCCTCAAATAGAGACTTAAGCACCAAGGAAGCAGTTGTTTGACTGACAAACTGCCCTCCCTCCTCCTCAAATAGAGACTTAAGCACCAAGGAAGCAGTTGTTTGACTGACAAACTGCCCTCCCTCCTCCTCAAATAGAGACTTAAGCACCAAGGAAGCAGTTGTTTGACTGACAAACTGCCCTCCCTCCTCCTCAAATAGAGACTTAAGCACCAAGGAAGCAGTTGTTTGACTGACAAACTGCCCTCCCTCCTCCTCAAATAGAGACTTAAGCACCAAGGAAGCAGTTGTTTGACTGACAAACTGCCCTCCCTCCTCCTCAAATAGAGACTTAAGCACCAAGGAAGCAGTTGTTTGACTGACAAACTGCCCTCCCTCCTCCTCTCCCTCACCCCCCTCCTCCACCCCCCACCGCCATAGCACCTACTACCTCTGCAATCAAACACTGACAAACAATCACAACAGAAAACAGTCACATGATCAATATTTACACCGGAAGGAGTTATTTTTGGGGGCAATACAGCAAAGGGAAATTTTTTTCAAGAACAGGACTTGGGCAGGATCTGTGCACCAGTGGCTTGCGAAGGAGAGGGACTTGTCGGGTGGGGCATGAATTAGTCCCCTAGATTGATAGTTAAGGCAGTGTTGCTCGTTCGATAAACACTCAGAATGTGAAATTGGTGCCCGACTATAGCACTATTCAATACACAGCAGCTTTTTCCCGTTACATGCTTATTGCTTATTTTAATTTTAATTGACCATTCTCCCATTCTCTGAGACTCAATCTCTCGTGAAGTGTACAAACATCATGAAGAGGGCGGAAAGAGGCCGTTGTTGTGTCGGGGGGGGGGGGGGTGCCAAGACGCCGTCAAACTTAAATTAATTATTCCAAACTCCAAACACTCCCGACTAAAGCTGTGCAACTCTTTGTGGTGATACTCATTCCATTACGCCCTCAATTAAATTAATTAGTCACAAAAATTTCACAAGTTACTTCTGAACACTACAGTGGGAAGAACGTCAGTTGTCACAAAATGTGAGTTTTATGGGTTACATCCCTCATCTCTTAGATAAATTTGTCCCCCTTAGACTGACAAGGTTCTAACTCCCTTCCGTCAACTTTTGAGAAATCAGAGTTTGAAGTTTCATTTGATCATAGCTTTTAGAGCAAATAATTGTTGTTGTTGTTTTTTTCTCTTTAGTCACTAGATGAAGTTCCCGGCATTATCCGGGATAAACCTGTGAACCCACTGTTCTCTCGTTCTCTCTGTTTTTTGGTCTAGAAAGCTTTCTACAGTTTTACTTCAGATTTCATGCGCACCAGGGCAATACGCACTCATTTGTGGTAGGGGAACTGCACGCACCGAATTGAACGCGTAATAGTACATCGTTTCCGGCGCGGTGGCCTTACTACAGGGAGCCAAAACAAAAATCCAGCAATAGGAGCCAATGTAGATAAGTCATCTTCTTTTCAACCTTTGGACTTTCAAACCTTAAAATGCGAATTTCTCCAAACCTCCATTTTGTGACAACTGACATTTCCCCACTGTAGTCGTTATATATATCTAGATATTACAATTTGTCACGGAGATGCCTGTGCGTTATAGCGTGACCATCACCATAACTACCAATGTTAGTCATGAATACCACGCGGAGAATGGAGTCAATCGGATCAATGGTAGTGCACTTGTCTAGACCGTTAGACACCTGTCAGATCAATGGGTCTTCCCCCCTCCCCCCTCCATCGCCCCTCCCCCTTCCCTGACAAGTGTCTCCCTCCCAACACCAATCCTCCCCCCCCCCCCCCACCTTACTTGACACCATCCACTGTAAACTTCACTTTATCGCAAACAAAATCTCCATTTTATTATGAGAATTAACTGAGGGATCCACTTAATCTCAAAACGTCTATTGGTTACTTTACAAGATAAGTGGGACATACTGATCTACTACTTTTGAACTGGATAAATCGCAATCTTAGTTCTAGTTTGTTCTATCTCCATTTTCTGAAAAACTGGCGATCTTTTAGTGTAGTAGAAGAGGTGTAATAAATGCACACGTTGACACTTGTTTAAAATCTGCTGTGGCACTTATCAAGCTGTTTCCCAGTTCCGATTTATTCTAATTCCTTATCGTAATGCTAAAGCCGCAAACGTTTAACGTGGAATTTCTCCGTTGTGCGAAAAAGTGGAGTTGGAACAAACAAGAACTAATGTCTCGATGTTGATAATATATGTTTTTTCTTTGAATGAGTTAAATGATGAATCTGTAACAACTATGATCAAATCTGACTTACTTATCGATCTGACCAGCCGAGATCATTATTATTTTCTCTTTCTCCATGTCATCACCACAGCCCCCCCCCCCCCACTCTTCCTACTTCTGCCCACTAAATATAGAGCACTTGTTCCAAAACTAATTCTTACCTAAACAGAAGGTAGAATGGTAAACTGTCGTAACTCGACTTCTTTTTTTTGTTTTCCTTCGAAAATTGAGACAGTTGGCTCGCTTGACACCCCGGCCCGCAGATTGTGTTAACACGTTAAGAGTTAAATTCTGAAAACTAAAGGTGGGTAAATAAGGATTTAAAAAAAAAAATCTTAACTATTAAATCCGATAAGGAAAGTTTGTTCATTTTTTTTTTTTTGCTTCCCCTGATGAAAAAATGATAAAAATCGAGTTACGATGGCTTGTCATGAGTCTTCGATATAAGCTCTATGTATCACATTAAGTATAGACTGCCGCTTGCAGATCAAAAGACACGTATAATGGTACAGTGGTCCTCTCCTCCCTTGCCTCTCTCTCTCTTCCCTATTTGTCTCTTTCTTTCTCTCTTCCTCTCTCTCTCTTTCTCTCTCTCTCTCTCTCTCTGTTTCCTTTCTTGCTCTTTCTGCCTCTCTTTCTCTCTCTCCGATCCTCTTTCTTTTTCTTTCTCTCTCTTTTCCCTGAGTCTGTTTCTCTCTCTCTCTCTTTCTCTCTCTCTCTCTTTCTCTCTCTCTCTCTCTCCGTCTGTCTCTCCTCTCTCTCTCTCTCTCTCTCTGTTTCTCTCCCTCTCTCTTTCTTTCTCTCTCTCTCTCTCTCTCTCTCTCTCTCTCCGTCTGTCTCTCCTCTCTCTCTCTCTCTCTCCACATCTCTCTCTGTTTGTCTCTTTCTCTGACCCCCCCTCCCCATCTCTTTCTCTCTTTGTCTCTCCCGCATCTTTCTTTCACCCTCTCTGTTTCTCTCTCTCCCCTCTCTCTTTGCCTATATGTCTCTGTTTCTCTATCTGTCTCTGTCACTGCCGTGCTCTGTTTCGTTCTCTCCGTCTCTCTTTCTCTCTCTCTCTCTCTCTTTCTCTCGTTGCTTGTGTCTGTTTCTTTGTCTGTCTGTCTGTCATTGCCATATTCCGTCTCGCTGTTCCTCTCTCTCTCTCTCTCTCTCTCTCTATCTCTCTCTCTCTGTCTGTCTGTCTTTGCCTCTCTCTTTGTCTCTGTGTTCTTCTGTCTATCTGTGTCTGTCTTTCTCCGTACATATCGTGGTAGTAGCCGCGATGGTCTTTAGATTGATATAATAATGGTAGTGGCTTCTGTGGATGTTACAGTGGTTGTAGCACGTACAGTTGTGGTAGCTGTAAGCTAGAAATGTATCAGTTATTATAGTAAGTGTAGAACCAAAGTGTCTTTAATATTTGCAGTGGTGATAAAGCGTTGGTTGTAGTAGAACTGACTGCCGATAGTAGAAATAGTGATGTAATGGCTCGTATAATATCACTTGTGGTCAAAGTGTAAGGTAGACTTGCCTGCATTGTAAGGTAGATTTGCCTGCATTGTAAGGTAGACTTGCCTGCATTGTAAGGTAGACTTGCCTGAATTGTAGGGCAGACTTGCCTGCATTGTAAGGTAGACTTGCCTGCATTGTAAGGTAGACTTGCCTGCATTGTAGGGCAGACCTGCCTGCATTGTAAGGTAGACTTGCCTGCATTGTAAGGTAGGCTTGCCTGCATTGTAAGGTACACTTGCCTGCATTGTAAGGTAGACTTGCCTGCATTGTAAGGTAGACTTGCCTGCATTGTAAGGTAGACTTGCCTGCATTGTAAGGTAGACTTGCCTGCATTGTAAGGTAGACTTGCCTGCATTGTAAGGTACGCTTGCCTGCATTGTAAGGTAGGCTTGCCTGCTGATAGACAGACTAACAGGGAATGGTTGGTAGGCGCTTATGGTAGTGTCCTTCTGTCGTATCATTCTGTGATAGTCTGTCTGTTGTCTTGCTTTTTCCTAGCATAGTGTTACTGTAATCGTATCGACGTGCTTTCTCCAAACTCTGACAGACTGACAGACACATAGACAGAATAGACAGGTGGATAGACAGGATAGGTAGATGGATAGAGAGAATAGATAGATGGATAGAGAGAATAGACAAAACAGACAGATTTGTACAGACAGACGGGCAAAGATGGAAAGATATAGAAACAGAGATAGGCTGCTAAAGGCAGACAGACAGGCAGGCAGCCGGAGAGACAGGCGGACAGACAGGCAGACAAATAGACAGACACAGACATACGAATCGATAGATTGATAGGTAGATAGACGAACAGACAGATAGATAGACATTTAGACAAACAGACAGATAGAAAGACAGACAGGTGGAAAGATATAGACAGACAGATAGACAGACAGGCAAACAGACAAATAGATGAACAGACAGACAGACAAAACGCAAGGCAAGAGACAAATAATAGGTGACCTATTTTTCCCTTGTACAACAGTCAACACCAGTTACTATCATTACAATAGAAACTGTTACCGCGCCAACAACAAATATGGAAGTCTTAGTGATGAAAGCGGAGCTGAGATTTAGAACACAATAGATCTGCTAGCTGAGCAGGAAAAATATTGGTTGAAGTTGGCACGACCAGCATTAGTTTTACAGTAATCAATGACTGCCCGGTGCTGTGGTGGTTTTTACTTAGTGATCGATTTAGTTCATTGAATTAGTCATTATTGCTTTCTCTCGCTCTCTCTCACGATGTCAAACCATCCTTGACTCTGGTAGAAGAGGGGAGGTGGGAGGTGGAGGAACGGGGGAGGTATGGACATGTTTATAATGGAGGAGATTTGTAGAGATAAATGGTTTAGAGGCGGGGGAGGAGAGGGTGGATAAGAGGATGGTTCCCGAGTAATATGTATTGATTTGTTACTCAAGGATTTCCTCCCACGTTCCTCTTTATCTCTCTCTCTCTCTCTTTCCATGTTTGTGTTTATGTGTTTGTTTTTTTCCTTTCTCTCTTCAGTATCATTCTGTTCTCTCTCTCTCCATCTGTCTTTTGACTTTCTTCTTTCTTTCTCTCTCTCTCGCCCTCTCTCTCTCTCTCTGTCTCTCTGTCTCTCTCTCTTTCTCCTTCCGTGTTAGCATGGTGTTTCTTTCTCCCTTTTTCAATATCATTCCGCTCTCTCTCTCGCTCTCTCTCTCTCTCTCTCTCTCTCTCTCTCTCTCTCTCTCTCTCTCTCTCTCTTTCCCTCTCTTTCTCCTTCCGGGGTTGCATGGTGTTTCTTTCTCCCTTTATCAATATCATTCCACTCTCTCTCTCTCTCTCTCTCTCTTTCCCTCTCTTTCTCCTTCCGTGTTTGCATGGTGCTTCTTTCTCCCCTTTTCAATATCATTCCACTCTCTCTCTCTCTCTCTCTCTCTCTCTTTCTCCCTTTCTGTATTTGTAAGTTTGTTTTCTTTCTCATTTTAGTATCATTCTGTTGTCTTTGTCTCTCCTTCTCTCTCTCTCTCTCTCTTTCCCTTTCCGTGTACGTGTGGTTTCTCTTTCTCCCCTAGTATCATTCTGCCTTTTCTCTTTCTTTCTCTCTCTCACTCTCTCTCTTTCCCTTTCCGTGTCTGTATGTGTGGTTTCTCTTTCTCCCCTAGTATCATTCTGCCTTTTCTCTTTCTCTCTCACTCTCTCTCTCTCTCCCTCTCTCTCTCTCTCATGGTTTACATTGCACGTTTCAAAACGTTGCTTCTTAAAACCAGATACCGTCACCCATTATCTCAATTATCACGCTCCTCCTTAGTCTCAATGCATCCTATTCTCTCCATGCATTCATAAAGGGGAGGGGGGGGGGGGGCATCTCCCCCTCCAACTCCAACTCCCCGACCCCCACCCCGCCACCTTTTTTGTTGTTGTATAGCCATCTCCACCCCCCTCCCCTCCCACAGTTACTCAAGTTTCCTCCTCTCTCCCCAAGCATGAAGCCTTAATTTTCTGACATCACCCCCCCCTCATTCCCCCCTCTCCTCCCTCCTCCCTACCACCACAAAACATCATTCTTCATTCCGACCCCCTCCCCACCCCCCCCCCCACCCCTGGCTAGGTCGGGGCCCATGCATCTCTGTCTGCAGAGAGAAAAACGAGGTCAGTGTGTAAAGTCTACGGGCAAGGCCCCAACAGCCATGCAAGTCTCTCGACTAAAACAGCCCCCGTCCTCCCCCCCCCCCCCCCGTGTCCCCCCCCCCTTTAACTCTACAGTAACTGATGCACGCCAGTGTTATGTCGAGTGCACATGTCACACTGCAGGGAGAGGCAGGTTTATAGTCTTTCCTGCGACCTGCCGGCGCATTTTTGGGGAAACGTTTCTTCGCATCAAATCATGCTATGAGATAAGATAAGAAACACTTTAATAACCTCTGACGGGAATCCACTTTCACAGAGTGTTTATGAGCACATGGTACACACATCTATCTAATGCACCATGACATGAATATAATATCATGACTTCAGTAAACAGTTCTTGTTAGTTTCAGCTCGACTTTTTGCACAACGGAGAAATTCCACGTTAAACGTTTGTGGCTCTAGTATTGTCATAAGACGTTGGAATAAATAGGAACTGTGAAACATATACCTATTCTGCATATTACTAAAAGATCTTCAGTTTTTCAGAAAATGGAGATAGAACTAACAAGAACTAAGATCGAGAATATCATATTAACTCAACAACCAGGCCTATTACAAGAATTAACTTTTCATGGAACCTCAGAAAAATTGAGCACACATCTAGCTATAATGTCTCGTCGAGGATTCCGGAGGGCAAAAAACGATCTTTGGTATCTTTGTCTGTTTCATCAATTTTGTGTTTTATCATAGTTATTATCCGAGACGCAGAATACCAAGACGGACCATTCATTCTTTCACTATAATGTATCCACAACTTGCGCGCGTATAAACACGGTGAGTACTACTCACAGAGCTCTGTGGTACTACTAGCTTTTTTCATTCAATTTTGAAAGGGTTGGTGCAAATTGTTGCATTGGTGACGTGGATGATACGCGCGCAAGTCGACGGGACGGGAAATTTGGCGAATTGAATCGTCTCGGTACCCTGTGGCTGGGATACTATAATGGAGGCAGAAGGTGAACGATTAAGCACCTTAAAACTTCGTGGCTACTTGGTGAAAAACTAATGAAAACATTCTGTACTACCTCAGTTGTTGTTTTTTTTAATTCAACTAGCTGAGTTGCCCGGCCCTGCCCGGGATAAATCGATTTATTAGTTTCAGTTCTGGGTGATTATTATGGACCTGCTTCATTTTGCCTGTTCCTTTAGCTTTATTTTATTTTTGTTCCGTCCATCCATCTATCCATCCATCCACCCATCCGTCCATCCATCCATCCATCCATCCATCCATCCATCCACCCATCCGTCCATCCATCCATCCATCCATCCATCCATCCATCCATCCATCCATCCATCCATCCATCCATCTATTCATCCATTTATCCATCCATTCATCCATCCATCCATCCATCCGTCCGTCCGTCTGTCCGTCCGTCCATTCACCCATCTATCCATTCTTACTAATAGACTAATAGGAACCTTCATGTTCTCTGTCTGTCTGTTTGTCTGTTTGTCTGTCTGTCTGAATGT
>CAWVPB010000084.1:0-34682 GCA_963931925.1 Onchidella celtica | reverse complement strand
AGGAGTTAAAAATCAAAACGTAGGAAATGCAAACGTCAAGCTGTTGAGAAGAAAAGGAACAGCGATCATGCATCACCTCTATTGCAGAGCTTGCACCAGCTACCGGTAGAAAAGCGAACAATGTCTAAGCTGGGGCTTCCCTGTGTCACAAACGTATGTACAAAAACACACCAGTTCATTTAACTGATCTTTTGACTCCCTGCGTACCATCACGACATCTTAGATCATCTGCAATCACTCAAAAGTTTAAAATTCCTAAGATGTCCCTTAAGATCATGGATCAAAAATCTTTTTCTTTCAAGAGCCTCAGATTTTGAATTCTCTGCCTGTCTTTGAGAGAGACTGAAAATTTTATGACTTTTAAACATCAGCCGAAGAGTCATCTTTTTACACTCTGAATGTCCATTTCTTGTTTTTTTCCAGAGTATGCCGCGCCTGTGCATTGTGTGTGTGATGTATATGATATAAATGTAGTAAAGTGCTTAGAGTCTGGTTGTTAATGGGATGAAACGCTACATAAATGCTTTGTATTATTATTATTAAACATTAAATTACTTAGCTGTGGTTGCACAGAGTAAGTTAGGTTTGTATGGGTTTCAACATTAATTTTGAAGTGGAAGGCAGTATTATTTTGATACGAACTTGCTGAAGGACGCCAAATCTCTCATTCGGTCAACCAATACTTTTGATGTTCAACTGCCTAGGGTATGTGCCTGCCTAGGGTATGTGCCTGCCTAGGGTATGTGCCTGCCTAGGGTATGTGCCTGCCTAGGGTATGTGCCTGCCTAGGGTATGTGCCTGCCTAGAGTATGTGCCTGCCTAGGGTATGTGCCTGGCTAGGGTATGTGCCTGCCTAGGGTATGTGCCTGCCTAGGGTATGTGCCTGCCTAGGGTATGTGAATAGCTTGAGCTTGTGTTGGACGTTTTGGCTTGACGTCACGGAATGTATGCCTCTCTGTTTTGTTGCTGTTGTTGCTGTTGTTTTGTTTAGTACTGGCGCCAACAATGGGGGGGGGGGGCATCTCATGATGGTGTACATCACAATTTCAGTGACGTAAATGATGCATAGCAAAATTCTGCAGTCCTCCATATCAGGGATGAACAAACCGCGGCTCGCGAGCCATATGCGGCTTTTTTGTAGTCTCCAATCTGCGGCTCCTGGAAATATGTTGGCTGAGCTCTTTTTTCATCAGTACAGATTAAAAAACTGCATATTATGAGTAGATATTGTTGTATACATGTATTTCTCACTCGTTATATCCTAATATTTATATGAAAGGTTTTGTAACAAAATGTGTATGTAACAAAAGACATGTGTGTGTAAACTTAGTTCATATCTCATGTGGCTGTCGAACATCTGAAGTTTATCATATGTGGCTCTTACAGTAAGCAAGTTTGGCTACCCTGCTCCATTTCTAATGGCATGTTTACACTGGTAGGTTTTAGGAATAGAAAGAAGGAATGGGGGACTGTATGGGAAGAACTCTCCTGGCTTTCCGTCTTTTGTTTTCCGATTTCCCCTTTCGAAACGCTGTTTGTTTACAGTGGTCCGTTTTCTGAATGAGAAGCGATGCACATAGGTTTGTTTTGGTCATGTTTCGAAGGGGGAAATCGGAAAACAAAAGACGGAAAGCCAGGAGAGTTCTTCCCACACAGTTCCCCGTTCCTTTTTTCTATTCCTAAAACCTACCCAGTGTAAACAGGCCTTAACGAACTACCACATATTCACAGCCAGACTGTAGCCCTTCATGGTCTATTCTGTCTTATCTACTTTTTGTGACTAAAAAGCACGAAGAAAGCACTGCTCTGGAGAGTAAGATTTAGCGCAGATTCAGCAAACACTGTGATCCAAAGAAACCGAAGAAACACCACAGACAAAAATAGTTATGAATCATATGTTTTCAAAATCGAAATGCCCAGATCAAGCTGGTACTGAGACGAAAGCAGCAGGAACTAAATAACTAACAGGGAGATGAAAAGAGAGAGCGAGTCTCAGGGAGAGAGAGAAGGGTGAGATGAAGAAAGACAGGGTGACAGACAGAGGAGAAAGAGAGAGGGGGAGAAAGAAAGAGGGAGAGAGAGAAGGGTTGAGAAAGAGGGAGTGAGAGAGGGGGTGAGAGGAGAGTGAGAGAGGGAGAGTGAAGAGGAGAGAGGTGCAGAGAGAGGGGGAGAGGCAGACAGAGAGAGAGGGGCAGATAGAGACAGACAGACCCCCCCCCCACACACACACAGAAAGAAAAAGAGAAAGTGAGAGATGTGGGGGGGGGGGGAGCGAACCAGAAAAAGAACGAGATAGAGAGAGCGCCTTTAGAGTTTGGAATGAAGTAGAATCTTCACACAAACCGGGTGTTGAACTATTTTCACTACATGAACATTTTAATCTCACAGTCATGATGAATTTCCACCCTCTGACCACGTTTCCTACCCATGCGTTAAACCCATTTCCTCCCACTCACGGGTATTCCATTTCACCTCGACCTCCATTCTCATCAATACAATTCCGACTCGGCATCCAGCCAGTATTGTTGTTTTTTTTCCCCTTAAATTCAAATGCACGACTCTTGATTCATGTGGAGAAATAAGGTTTTGTTTTGGAAAATTTTTTTACAAGTTAATCCTTCTTCTGTCAGAAGGAATTATATGACGTGGTGTGCTCTGCAAAAGGAAAGTCAAATTGTGGCAAAAAGCATAAATTATAAGCCGCAAAGCTTCGTTTAAGAAACAATGCAAAATCGACACAATAATTCGCAAAGGGAAAGGACAAACTTACCTAACTTTGGGTTCAATTTTTTTTTTTTTCCCGAAGAAGGTTGGTAGACGGAGAGTTTGATTTTGTCTTCATATTCTTTTGGGGTTTATTGTACCGTTTCTGGATTGTATCTTGTGCGAGGTTTTGCTACATGCAACTTTTTCTTTTTGACCATATCTTGACGTTGCTTCAAGCCTTGCTGGTACCCCATGATTTTTCTGTGTAATTTTCTGTAAAAAAAGGAACTTTGAGTTGCTATGGACAACATTATAAATTTGGTCGCAGGAGCTTACATTCACCTGGCAACCCCGACAAAATAATATACTTTTTTTTCTGGATTGCCAGTTTGGTTGCCTCTGACTGTCCTGCGCTGAAAAATTAGGAGATTAAGCAGGTTAAAGGTAATGCTAGAGTTACGGTGGGGGTTAGGTGCAGGTTTAGGTAATTTGACCACAACAAAGCTTCCCTGGGCGACACGGCCTTTTTCCTACATCAAACCGACGTCGGCACGATGTCGTAACCAGCAAATCTACGTAGGAATGATGTCATTCTTTTGAGCAAACTTGACTTCAATCCTTAACGTCGAATTTCCCACTGGGTGGAATAGTTGCATGACATGGTCAGCAATTTGCTGGTACAAACGATAGATGTTGTAGAACCTGAGACATTGACTATCGTGCTAATGTCAATAATTGCTGGTAAAGTGGTCGGCATTCACGACATAGGTAACTTTACACATCTGTTACCTTGATTATCTTATTATCTCAAATCTACCAGTTGGCCAGAGCTATGGCAGTGGAGTAGGAACTGATCATAGCAAGCCAATCACACTTGTATAACACACCCTTTGTCTATCAGCCGTGGGCCCACCCATGTTGTGTTCTCCATTTGCGAGCAATTAGCTGGACGCTACACAGGCCCACAACATCACTGGATGAACCCCAAAACAGTTAAGCTGCAACCCTGACACTGACGCAGGATCGGTACAGATGGAGAGAGTTGTCATGTTCATCAGCGTAGAACCCCATGGCCTCGTGTTAACCCTCTAGTGTCGGGACATAAATTGCAATATCAGAAACATCTGAAGCTTGCATTATTTGAAACGGCAATAGAAATACCAAAGTACACATAAGTTTCTCAGGGAAAGTGATCTGTCGATAGATTAAAAAGTGTTCCAAAAAACATTTTTTTAAAAAAACAGATTATTGAAAACCAGCTGACAGGTTTCAAATATGGATCGCTGGGCATGATAGAGTTAAGCAGTCTCCCAGGCGACATGCTAAACATGTTCCGTTTTGGGAAACGCCTGGATTAACTAGTTATCGGTGCCAGTAAACCCAGCCATGGACCGCTAACCAGTGCATTTAAACGTTTCCCTACACGGAACGTGTTTTAACAAGTCGCAAATTTCGCGGAATCCGGCAACATAACACTTCGCAGGATGCCCATGAGCAGTAGCTAAAATGTGCCCAAGGGCATAATTTTTGTGTATTTCACAGGGAAACTGAACAATGCACTGATCTTAGCTTCAAGATGTCTCAGACATTGGGCCTGTAATCTATTACAGACAGATGGACCTCAAGGCGTTCTGTTAACAATCCCTGTTGATAGTCCGTAGAACAAAGCTAACGGTTATAGTAAAATATACATGCTACACCAAACGTAAAATTGGGCCGGACATGTGGGAAGGATGAATGACAACAGATGGACAAAAACGCCGCACGGAATGGCAACCACGGACAGGAAAAAGAACACGAGAACGAGCGGGAAGAAGATGGCAGAAAGCTGTTAAAAATGGAGAGGGAACTACTTGGATGAGAAAGACGTCAGACAGAAAGGAATGGAAGTCATTGTCGGAGGGCTTCATCCTGTAGTAGATGGGCAAGGTCTAGGTGAAAGTGAAATGAAGTTTTCATGACTGATAGAGCTGAACTCAAGCTCGGCCTGGTCATGAAAAATGTTTAACTCATTTTTTTTCTTTCGGTAATTTTAATAATCAAGTCCAGTGATTGATTTTAGCGACTAGAACCAGAACGCAAGGCCGCCAAGCCATTAATCTATGAAAAATATGCTGTTCACAAGTTCTGCATGCATGCCCACCATTGAAGAGTTAGTGGGGTATTATATTAAGCCTGGTCAGACACAGCCAGCTTCTACCATTATTTCTTTGGTGTACATTTTGCTGCCAATATCTGACTGTGTCTGGTCGGGCTTGGTATGATACTTACCTTAGTATAATATGGTCTTCCCGGATTGTATAAGGAAATTAAAGTACATACTTTTTGTCTGCCAGCCACAGACTAATAAACTAACCAGACTGGAAACACGAGCTTCGGGCTGTGTCGTTTTTTACGGAATTTCCCGAGCGGCGGCCGTATAACCAAACGGCCCGAAGCTCGTGTTGACTTCGCCGTCCCGGGATTAGTAAGATACGTCCCTTATTCACTGACGTCAGAAACGGAGCGAGATCCTAGATCAGTTGTTCATAAAGAAGAGAGTGGTCCAAATAGGCAAATTCTTCGGTAGGGACATAGTTTTCTCACAAATTGTATTGCAACACTGCAGTCAATAACATTAATGCAGGATAACTCTCGCTTTCTGGGCGTCTCTGAAAAATCTTGTATGACAAACACCAGACATGCGGGATCCGGAAACAGGGCTCTCGGAGCCGTGGGGTTCCACAGAACCTGCTCTCAGAACTACTGCAGTATAATATATTATTATTATCCTCCCCCAATCAGCCTCGAGCCCACTCATTGACATATTGAGTTCTCGTTGAATGCAAACATTTAGCGATACGATTCCCAAAGGGTTGGCGTATCAAAGACTGCCCCACTTTTTGAATAGCTGGAAAAATTGTTCCACTTTGATTATATTTCCGGTGTTATTTTTCTCTAATACCGGAAGTCCGGCTGATAAGCGAGAGGGAGACACACAGAGAGAAAGAGAGAGAGAGTGAGAGAGAGAGAGAGAGAGAGAGAAAGAGAGAGGCGTTTTCAAAGGAAAATCTGAGAGACAGAAAAAAAAAAGAACTGTACCAATGCTGATTTCGCAACACGTGTAATGTCAGGCTGATCAGAGGGAAATGTCAACTGTACGCGAGCCGGAAAGGTCCAGGGAAGGTAATTGACAACACTTGAGTGACAACATTTCACGAGCATGGACGACGTCATATAACTCCTTGCTTGAGGAGGGCGATAACTCAGCGGGTGACAGGTTTATTGTTGTCATTGACAACACGAGAAAATATACACACGCACACAGGGGCGAGGCTTCCTCATAATCAAATAATCAGTGATTACCATTCGAATATTAATTCTAGAATTACTGTGCTTTCCAGATCGAGCCCAAGTCCATTTAGTCAGTTCAGCATTTTATTCTACGTTGCTATTTTGGGTTTGTTGTTATAGTCTAACACCCCTCACCGAAAAGCATCTTTGTAGGGACTTACACCATATGAACTGGTCCAAAATCAGTGATTAACAAAGGCGAAGAAGACTTGACTACACCCAGAAGCGAGCTTGAGCATAGCCTGTTTTCTTCAAAGCGGCGCCGCAGACAGCAAAATAGTGGGGGGGGGATAGGTTTATAATCAAGGTTTGACCTGATTTTACGTACTTATGCAGGTTTTTCACTATGCGGTCGTTTTCATCCCAATCGAAAGGTAAAGAGTAGAGTGAAGGAGTTTGTGTGGATCTTTTTGTTTTTTTTTTGTTTGAGGTAATCAAAGAATAATTTACTCTACGCACAGCAAGAGCTATCAAAGAATAATAATTATTATAGTCTAGATCTAGATATAACTGTGATCAAAATCAGTCGAACGTATTAAGAACATCAATTCACTTGATAGGTCGCTCGAACCTAAAACGGCAGATAGCCACTTCTCCGAAATCGCTACACATTGTTGTGTCACAGAGATGCCATTTAAGCACTTTCTACCATTTAATGTTAATGGGTCCTTTCCGAGAAACTTTATGAGATGGTAGAATAACAAAATCTCTGGCTATGAATATGACAATGAAAACGTGCTGTTCAAATTATATTTTTAAAAATGGGTGAAAAAATATGCGTTTATAAGTCCGTTAGTATGAATGAATGGTGTTTTCAGATTAGTTTGGCTAGTAAATTGCTGCATCCCTGTCCTGTTGACAAGAATAGTCCGCCCTTCAGAATTTTTGCAGTGCCTAGCAACCGTTTCATTGTTTTAGTCGCTGCATTTATAATTATGTAAATATGATATAGCGATACGTCCTATTATGAGGATCTTACTAGCTTAAATTCTGGTTACCCTCTGCAGAGGACCACGCTTCGCCCCTGCACACACACTCACACACACACACGTACACACTGTGAGCTGGCGGGGTTAGTGTCTGCGTAATGATTACAGTATGGAGCAGACACAGGATGCAGCATCCAGTTTTTACAGTACAATAAAGAAGTTTTGTTCTGTTTACGGATGGATAACTCAGCATAGATGTGGTGGGGGGGGGGGGGGGGGATTCTCAAATTGTACGAAGATTTTATTTTCATGCTGTTGAATGAGGATAATGTCTTCCTCTCTCTCTCTCTCTCTCTCTCTCTCTCTCTTTCTCTCTCTCTCTCTCTTTCTCTTTCTCTCTCTCTCTCCCCCTTGCTCTCTATATCTGTCTCTTTCTCTCCCTCTCTTTCTCTCTCTCTCTCTCTGTCCGCCTGTCTCTCTCTCTCTTTCCCTCCTTCACCCTTCAGCGAGCATCTTATAGAATTATACAATTTACAAAGATTAAATTAGCTCGTGACATTTTTAAAATTTTGTTCCACACTCTTTTCCGAGGCGGGGTTGGGGGCATAGGTTCCGTCCATGCACTAATGGATACAAAGTAGGTCCCTACACAAGTCGGCGGTTATCCAGTGACTAAAGCACCTGGCCCTGGGTGTGGAGAGGTCACAGGTTCGAATCTGGCTTGGGGCAGGGTTTCGATCGTACTCAATTGTCGGGAGTGTTTTTAATGCACTCATTCGACGGGCGGCCTGACGAGAGCCCAAACATCGTCTCTGAATTAAACTCAATTGTAGAACTAATAGGTTCGAGAAGGGCATGGCTATGCAGCTATCCATACTGCCGTTTTACGGAAAAAGACAGTACGCGTTTACAGGGAAAAAAATCGCACTGAGATCCGCTGTAATCATTGCTCATTTCCTATTTTGTTAATGATCAAAAGAAAGTAGTAGCCGCAGAAAATTGTAATTCAGATACAAACACAAAACATATTTTTTTTGGACAATTTTTTATGTAGTTTAGCGCATGAGGTCTTTTTCCGTCGCACAACAGCATGGGTGCAGCCACGGCTCCAGAATCCCATTCTAGACGTGCCTAGTCGAGTGCAGATCGGGCACTGGATGGAAATCACACAAAAATTATAGTGCACTGGAAAGGACATAAAACCCCTCCTAAGCACCCTCAGAATGAAACAAAACAAGGTCAATGGACCTTTCCAGTGTCTGAAGTCACATCTCTTCTGGCTTTCAAGGAGGTGGAATCTATCCCCGGGTTTAAACAAGTTCAAATAAAAGAAACATCTTTTATGTAAAACATTAATTTTCTTGACCGTTGATGGAACTTCTGTGTCGTATCCAGTAACTACGGTGTGCGTTGTGTCAGTGGGAAAAGCGTGCTGTATAAATCTACTCTATGATTATTATTATCATTATTTCTATCATTTGTTATTTCTGCCGGAATAAACCTTTTAAAATGATCGCAGTTTTCCATAGAAAATATAATAATAGCAATAACGAAAGCCTCAGACACTAATTCGCGGCCTTTCTGTGATGTTTTATGCAAAAAATACCCCGGGTAGACTTGATCAAGGTTGTCCTTCATCTCAAATACTGGCGTATCGATCATATTTGGTGGTTTTGAGTTATGGCTACCCTGCCATTGCTCGTCGTGAGATAATAAATTATGTATTCTCACAAAGTGTCGTATCTGTATCTTTCATGGTTTGAAGTTATAAACAGAAACATTACTACTGCATGTTTGTCTACGTCTGTATTATAAACAGCACAGTAAAACTCTGGGGGTCGCAGCAAGGCTTCAAGCAAAGTTAAAAATTGGCGAAAAGAAAAATATTGTCAAAATATTGTCATTATAGTTTCAGCCTTCCCTTTTTCTTTGCCTTTCATTGTATCGTTTGAGTATTGTTTCTTACGCGAGGCTTTGCTACATACAACTTTTTCTTTTTGCCAATTTTTGACTTTGTCTACGTCTGTGCATAGCAATTTCCACCCTCGCCCAAATTTTGAAAATGCTCTCTCGTTAAAATGGGAAAAAAATTGTTAATGCGCCAGTAAGGAAGATGGATGACGAGATTATTTAGCCAATAAAAAAGATGGAACAATATGCTCCAGCCTTTATCTGATGTCGTCGTACTCTGAGGACACAAAGGTAAAGAATAAATTGACGGGACTATCTCTACTCAGACAGAGTAAAACAAAAGGGCGCTATTCCTTAGTGAAGACCGGCGAAATCAGAGACATGTTGTGGACACGTTCGACTAGAGGCAAGGTGCTCGCCTCTCATGCCACAAAAGGCTTTAAAATACGTACCCCTAGTGCGAAAAACTTGGGGGGGGGGCGTACGTCCTTGTAACAACATTCTTAACACAATAATCCGCTGAGGCAAAACAAAAACTGCAAACTTTACTTTGTGATGAAAACGAAACAAAACAATCCGAAACAGAACAGGAAGAGACTGGGAGAAAGGAACTCTCTGCACCCTAATCGCTCCATCAATAACCCGAGCTATGACGAGTTCTAGACATAATATAATCCCATTTACCGTCTTACAACACAACATTATCACAGCACTCGCTTTGTACTTAAACAATCACTAAAACTGAGGGTGAAAGCAGTTTAACTCAAAAGTCTTGGGGTCTTGTACCAATGTAAAGTTTCTATTGACTTGCAAGCATGCACCAGTGTTAATTGTATTCCGGCTGCTTCGTGTATCAGTAAATGCTGCAGCCTTTTGGAAAAAAGACAATCAAGACAGAAAGAAAGACAAAAGAAAGAATGGAAGACAGAAAGAAAGAAGTAATGAAAGAAAAATGAAAGGAAGGATGGAAGAAAGACAGACAGAAAGGACGGACGGACGAAAGTAAGAAAGAAATGGATGGAGGAATAAAGACAGAAAAAAATAAAAGGATGAAAGAAATTAAGGAAGGAAGGAAAAAAGAAAGAACGAAATGAAATAAGGAGGGAAGGAAGGAAGGAAGGAAGGAAGAAAGAAATGAAAGAAGGAAGAATGGAAGGAAGGAAGGAAGGAAGGAAGGAAGGAAGGAAGGAAGGAAGGAAGGAAGGAAGGAAGGAAGGAAGGGAAGGAAGAAAAGAAGGAAATGAAGGAAGAAAGAACAAAATGAAAGAAAAAAAGAAGTCAAGAAATGAAGAATGACAGAAAGAATTTCATTCTACTTCTAATGAGATCAATAGACGAGTTGTCTTCAAATGCCTCGGTGGGAAAAATCTTGGTGCTCAAGAATGTGAGTTCATTAACCGTGTAGATGCGTGCCAGAGGCGCAAAACGAACTTAATGTTTGTGATACAGAGGAAACGCATTAATTTAATTGCCGGCTCATTAGCACATCGTTTCTCCATAATTCGCTGACGCGCGCAGACAACCACACTGATGTAGGTAAGTAAATTGTGTTGCTCTGAAAGAATTGCCTTTCATTAAAATACGCACACAAAAAAGTGATGTTTTTGTGTCAGGATACAATTTTGTTCATAATAATTGGTGACCTTAGCTCTTGTTTGCTCTATCTCCATTTCTGAAACATTGGAGATCTTTTAGTATGTAGAAGAGGTATAAAAAAAAGACACACTTTGACATTTGTTTAAAATGCGCCGTGGCACTTATCCAGCTGTTTCACAGTTCTGATTTATTCTAACTCCTTATCATGATACTAAAGCCGCAAAGGTTTTCAACTTTTAACGTCGACTTTCTCAGTTGTGCAAAAAGTGGAGTTGGAACAAATACGAACAAAGGTCACGTGTTGCTAGCCCTGTTGTGAAACGGCGCAAGTGCGAAAGATTTAATTGTACAGAAGAGGAAAGAACTGCTTTACCCACCATGACGTGTTCCTTATCTCGAATACATTAAGATTTTTAGTTGGCCCCAGGCTCCGGGAATACACAGATGCTGTTTCGATCTGCAGTGTGTAAATTCAGGCCCAGAACGAAATTTCCTGTCATACTTTTCAATTCTACTCGAAGGAAATGCGTCTTTTTTTTTTTTTTCACCGGCTCAAAATGTCAGAACTCTTTCGTCTGTTCAACTCAGTTGTGGCTCAAAATCAACATATTATTTTTAAAAAATGCAGCGAACTTCAAGACGTTTTAAAATATGCAAAACTATTTCTATAGGTAATATATTATTTTGTAGAATACAAGTCTCAGCGGTTAAATAGCCTTCCATTTGAGGCCTTACTTCATTTATAATAGGATGAGAATAGGAATATGTGCAGGGAAACAGAGCAGTTCTATTGGTCTCGGAAATTACAGTATACTGAAGCCATGACAAATGATTCAGGAGTCTAAATTGGCCAAGTCTAAACTAAGTCACTTCCCATTATTTTTCAGTGCGAAAATATGTCACATCCATTGATTTTCTAAGTGTTAAGAGGGACATTTCAGCTTTTTGTGCGACCTCTGACAGGATTGGTCTGGACTTGAAAGTATGGACAGCTGGGGCACTTGACATTCCACATGGAATATAAACATTGATGGGCCACCTATAGACCCTTTTCACTTCCGCGTTACGGTTGTTTGCGGGGAGCCGCACGGCTTCCAAAAGCACCGTGTAGGGCAAAAACCTCCACTTGCCTTAGTGATGGCATCTGAATATGTGCACAGTCTAAGCAAAGATGCATTTTTATGCCAGAACAAGCACGTAACGGGTTCGTACAGTTGGGTGCACAACAAGAGGGCGGCATCGTTCGACCGTTGTCCACCGCTTCCGCCCTACAAGTGGGGCACGCCGCCATTTTGTTTGCAAATCACGTGATATGGAGGACGGTAAATGAAAAGGTTCTATAGTGGACATTTGCCCGATCATGGCTATTTTTTTAGTGAAGTAATACCCCACCTGTCCCCATGCACGCTTTTCATACCCATTGCCCCAATCCTCTCTCAGCCTCCTCCAGGCCTCCGTACGAGTGTATGGCCACTGGAATGAGAACTGTCCGTGACAAGGCCTTGATGTGCCAACACTTGGCACTTGGCACAGATTAGTGTAGCCGCCCAACATAATGAGGCACTTCGTGCATTTTGGTGGTATGGAATTACTGGTATCACCAGATAGGTTATTCAAAGCTTTTGCATTTGGTAAAAAAAGAATATTGCTGTGATTTAATTAGCAGGGAAGATATGGCTTCTCAGAGACAGGAAGTGACACAACTACAGTTTTGAGAAAAACGCTTTTAAAGTTTCAGCTTTTCATCAGAATTATTGATGATAGCTCGATTCAAAGACAGTTTTGAGGGATTTACCCTTGTCATACAGGATTATCATTTGGAAAAGGAATAGTAAAGATGTCAAATTTTTCAAAAATACTGAAACGCAAAATCGATCAAATGACCCTATGGTGCCTTTTAACGATTTTCTCGAATCAGGTAGTGCCGAAATGTACCTCATTTTGTCTGTCGGCTACACTTAAATATTTGACTGTTTCATTTCATTTTTTAACAAAGAACCTCCTTCATTTGGATTTTTTCCTCACCAACATTTGAAATTTATACCATAACTGAGAACGTTTGTACGGTCCCACGACACCCCCCCCCCCAAAACAACAACAACAACAAACACAAGAACAACAATAACAACCTTAAGCATACTTTTCATGCACCGAGGACCCCCCCATACATCCAATACAACCATCCTGTCTCTACGTACCATATGGAAGGATAGCCGTTTCACTGGTCGATGTCCTCTATCAAAGAACAGTCTCAAACCACACCCGCCATTCACTCATCTGACTAAACAGGTTAAGAGTTGTTTAGACTAAACTGTCAGAGATAAAACCTAGCAAGTGGCTGTGATCTGGAAGATCCGTCACAGAGCTTTGAAGGAGATTATTCACTGGGCCTTTCATGAAACCGCACGGGTGCCGTCGCTCAACTACAGATGACAACTGTGGTAAGACAGATGTGCTATGAACTGCACGAAGGATTTCTACTTTACGTAATGATTAATTTAAGGAAGGCTGCAATCTATATTATAAAGAGAATACTGACTTTTAACGAGGCCTACGGCCCGGATTTGCGTGACATTTAGAAGGTGCCTTCCTTTTGACGCCGCATAGTAAATATTGCTTATTTCAAGATATTCAATACGAAGGTGCCATTTTTACCTCGATAGAAAGTCAAGCTAGTAAAGTTCCTTCTTAGATTTGGAGACTTGAATTGGTGGGGAATATTTTTTCAGTTTGCTTTGTTTCGCTGATTTTATCCCCCGCCATTCGAGTCTTTCTTTTAAACGAACACATGTTCACAAACTCATGGTTCCATGACGTTATAACTTCCCGCAAAATTGTGGGTGTGCACAATTATTGCACACTGCATACTGATCTGTCTACAAATTACTGGATTTTGTGGTGGAGGATCCTGGATGTCGGTGTCTATGATTATAATCTATCATCTGTGCTGATTCCTTTCGCCGTGAAGTGGTGCATTTTGTCTTTTACTTTACCATTCGAAAAATGGGACATTTACTACAAAATATGGCAAAAAGAAAAAGTTGTAGGTGGCAAAGCTTCCGGTAAGAAATAATACAGAAACGATAAAATAAAACACAAGGGGAAAGAGAAGAGACCCCAAGGTATTGGAATGTTTACTTGGATAAAGGGAAAATATTGTGCTAGGGTGGAAAATTGAATAATAAAAAAAAATGTAGAATGTAAAACGTGTCTTGTGTTTAGGTCTTTGGTTTAGGAGATTCGCTGCATTCGGCATTATGTATGATTTATACCCATCCATAGATATACACTACTAAACGTTTATACCTCACTTTTTCTTCTTTTATGTTTCTTGTTGTGATAGGGATTCGTTTTTTAGAATTTTGCCCGGACAGCGGCCTTGTACAACCTGCTCTTTACGATTTTCAACTGCCAAGAAAATGTGTCTTCCCTTTTCCTTTGCGTTTTATTCAAATATGGTACCTTTTCTGTATCATTTCTTACATGAGGTGTTGCTTGATGAGGGCATACAACTTTTCCTTTTTGCCATAATTATTTTGACTTAACCCTTGCTGTGGTCCCACAGATTTTCTGTGGTGTTCATATATCTAATCAGTTGGGACAGTCACTAGAAGTAAATAGAAGCAAGCAGAAGCTTGGGGTGGGGTGGGGGGGGGGGGAGAGAGAGAGAGACAGTGCACTAAGATAATAATTCAGAGAAAATATGAGGCAAATAAAAATTATAATGCCCAGTGCTTTGCTTTTCTGAGCACTAACTAGACACTACGACTTTAATTCGCCTCATAGTTTCTCCGGGACAGTTACTGGTATTCCAAATGTTTATAACTAGGACTGTATTTAAGATAGGGAACACATTTGAAGCAAACAAACACAGCTATTCGTCCTCTCTTGTAGAATTACGCTCTTCGCACGTGCACGCTTATATAATACGGTCAGCGTTACCATTCCACCCACCCTCTCCCCCTCCCCCCAGCCCCACTGGCAAGCATTTTGTACGTCTCTTCTTCTTTTTGTTGTTGTGGTTTCATCCTGATATCCTTTCTTCTTCCTTCCCGTCTCCCCATCTTTGATCTTCATCACTCTAGCTGCTGTATTTTTATTTTTTTTATCGATTTTTTTTTTGTCTTTTTTTTTTTTTTTAATCCTCTCCCAATAAATATATAAACATTCACATGTCATGTCTTCAGACACCGTTCTCACAGAACACCAGAGGAAGCAAAGATAAAAGTATCAGCAGCAACTCGTTCGTCACCTTTTTCTGTCTTTCATTTTCTGTCTGTCTGTCTTTTTCTCTCTCTCTCTCACTCTTTCTCGCTGACTGTGTCTGTCTTATGTGTGCCTGTATGTATCTCTCTTTCCCTCTTTCTCTCTGCCTTTCTCTCTGTCTGTCTGTACCTTGCTTTGTAGCGGGCGGTTCTAAGGCGTTTCTAGTACGGGTCTCCTTCTGCCTTATCAGTCTGGTGTAATCCGTTGTTTGCCTTGCTTTAGCAGTGTGACCATTACCTTGACAATGTTCTTTCTCCAAACTCAAACTATCTCTCTCTCCCCCTCTCTCTCTCTCTCTCTCTCTCTCTCCCTCTCTCTCTCTTTCTCCCTCTTTCTCCCTCTCTCTCTCTCTCTCCCTCTCTCTCTCTCTCTCTCTCCCTCTCTCTCTCCCTCCCTCCCTCTCTCTCTCCCCTAATCCCCCCCCCATTTATGATCATCATTTCATCCAGCGTTTTTAAGCCAATTGTATCTTGAGGTTAACGCATCGGTTTTTAAAAAACTTTAACCGGCGCAGTGCCACAGCGGGTAGAGGACTTGGCCTGAGTGCCAGATGTCACCGGTCCTAAACCAGCTAGGAGAGATATCACCTCTAACATTATTTCTCACGTTCTTTTTTTCAGGCACCCTGGGGGCCTCAGCCAGATCTCTGATACAGCCCCATTGCCTGGAATTAAATGGATCATAAATCGGTGACAAAACCAACAAATTAAAAAAAAAAAAAGCCAGCCTGCGTCAACCCGATGTAGATTTCCGTAAGATTAGTTGGATTATCGCAGGGGCGGATTCCTTACATCTAACCGTTATCGGCGCGATGTCGTGACCAGCGGATATACACAGGAACGACGTCATTCGTGTCGGATTTTCATAAGGTTGCCGGCTATGTTAGAAACAAAACAAACAAACAAAAATTTGGTGCTAACAGATTTACATAATTTACTGTATTTGATCCACGGCATGCACGTGCACATCTGGCAATCCCCTTACATCCACACCCCTAGGAGCCTAAGAGATGTGGGACTTTTGTTTGTCAATGTTTTTTTGTGAAAACCCTTTGATCTACTCAACACAAGCCGCGGGCAAAAGCCGCGCTCAGGTACTTAACTGCCGATAAAAGAAAGCGCTGAGCTGTCTCTTAAGATAAGGATCAGTTACAAAAAAATGCTTTGCGCGCACGCACACAAGCGCATACGCACACGCACACACACACACACACACACACACACAGAATTGTTTTTCCCACTTTCAGAAGATGAGGAAGGTGGCCCAATATATGCTGACGCCAAATCTCTGGATCCGATCTCTATTGGTCTAGAGGCAAGGTGCTCGCCTCTCGTGCCGAAGGTACCCGGGTTCGATCCCCGGTAGGTGCAGGTGGCAATTGGACATTTTTTGGGGGGTGGGGGGGGGTGGTGTGCCGGGGAGCAGAAAAAAAATTCCTGTCCCTGATCCAGTTGTTGGTTAGGATGGAGCACATAGTCTTCTTGGATAAGGACGAAAAACTCGGGGGGGGGGGGGCGTGTGCACGTTGCGCACGTCAAAGATACCTTGGCAGTTGAAAGTCGAGGAGAGCAGGCCGAAAGGCCACAACCTGGAAAAAATTCTAAAAAAAAAAAAAAAAACACAAAAGAACACTTACGAATCCCGACCACAAAAACACACAGAAACAAGAAGAAGAAAAAAAAAACTAGAAAACTGAGGTGCAAATGCCAAGAGCAGGGAGGCTCCTGAAATACAGGCCCGAACAGACCGTAGTCACATTGTTGTGGTGTATTCTTTGTATTGGCGAGTTCAATGTGAGTTGAAGAATCAGTGTCAAGTGCTTAGAGTTCGTATCTGACGGAATGAAGAGCTATAGAAATGTTACCTATGATAAGTATCAATGGTATCATTATTAGCGGTATTGTCCACGGCATCCGCTCCGCTATTTTACAGAAAATGACGTATGACAAAGTGAAACGCTCGTTGGTTCTGTATACTTGTCCACAGCGTCCGTTCCGCTCCGCTATTTTACGGAAAATGACGTGTGACAAAGTAACTCTCTTTGCCTCCGTGCACTTGTCTCCAGCTTGCGTTCCGCTCCGCTCCTCACCGCTATAGCGGCAAAGCGAGTTTTACTTTGTCATACATCATTTTCCGTAAAAATAGCGGAGCGGAACGGATGCTGCGGTCAGACAACTTATTATCCTAATCGGTCAGTGCCCCGAGGGGTATACGGGTGTAACATAAACATTGATTTTACACTGCCATAAAAATTTTTTTCTAAAAACGCTGTTTAAAACAGCGGGTAAACTTTGCCACAGTGTCTTGTCTTGGAGGCGGAATTTAAAATTATGCGGTAAAATAATCCACGAAGCGTGATACGCTGGGAAACGGTAATTTCACGTCCAAGTGGCAATGACAAAGTGAAACGTCTCAATAACAGGTTTTTATGCCATGGCGCCCGCCTGGATATCAGGTAACATGATACTCTGTGGGTGCTCAGTGGTCACTGTCCTAGAAGTTATTGTATAGTTACCTGGTTGTTTGCGTTTAACGTCATGCTTTTGCTTGATAGGGGTTTTTTCTCCGGGGGTGGGGGGGGGGGGCTTGTTGATGGTGTGTTTGTGGGGGGGGGGGGGGGTAACTATCTTTCGACCTCCGTTCTTGTTTGTTCTAGTTCCATTTTCTGAAAAACTGGAGATCTTTTAGTATGTAGACGAGATATAACAAATGCACACTTTGATACTTATTTAACTCTTTCCCTACGGGCCAGCATTCCACTTCTGGACGGAGCATTCTCGTGGGTTTACACACCATTCTGTGCTGTGTTTTTGTAAACAAAGATCGTCTTACTGCACAACAGCTGTCCAAGCAATACACTTATCGAACACGTGGTATCGTTGGACACTCTAGGACAGGGGTCACCAAACCTTTTTCACAGAGGGCCGGATAACTGACAGACTTACGAGCGCGGGCCGCATAAGCAATCTGTTCAATACTCTTGCAAGCCAGAAGAAAAACCCTAGAGCAAAGACGATTTTTAATATTAAAAAGGTATCAATTTACTGAAAAAAAGTCACCAAAGAGGTTAACAAGGAAGCTTGTCCATCCCGTAGCTCTAGATATCCCTGGTTTTATCAAACAAAATCAAGCACCATGGCGGGCCGGATGAACTGACGTCGCCGGCCGTAGTTTGGTGACCCCTGGTCTAGGACAAAGGAAGCTTTACCAAGAATGCTATTTTTAAGGTTCAGCGTCAAGGGATGTTAATTTCCAATTCAGTGGTCAAGGAATACCTTTACAAGCTCACAACGCAGGCTGCGTTCTAGAACCTGCTGCTAGGTCAGCCGACGACACAGTGTTGTACGGTAGGGAAAGAATTAAAACGCATTGTGACACTTATCAACCTGTTTCACTGTCACGATTTATTTTATCGTAACTCCATATCATAATACTAAAGTCGCAAATGTTTAACGTCGAATTTCTCAGTTCTGCAGAAAGTGGAGATGGAACAAATACAAATTAAGATCGTGTATTGTAATTTCACAGATATTCTGTGGGGTTTCATTATTTTAAAAAAAAAAAAGTGTGACCAGGCCAGGCATAGTAAAATTCATGCTACATCAAATGTGGAATTGGGCTGGACGTGTAGGAAGGGTGAATGACAATAGGAGGACAAAACGCTGCACACCAAGGACAGGAAGAAGAACAAGAGGACGACATGGAAGAAGATGCAAAACGATATAAAGCAGAGAGGAGGAACATCATGGATGGGGAAGACATCAGACAAAAATGTATGGAAGTTGTTGTCGGAGGGCTACATCCTGCAGTGGATGAACAATGCCTAAGTGAAAGGGCTACATACTGCAGTGGATGAACAATGCCCAAGTGAAAGGGCTACATCCTGCAGTGGATGAACAATGCCTAAGTGAAAGGGCTACATCCTGCAGTGGATGAACAATGCCTAAGTGAAAGGGCTACATCCTGCAGTGGATGAACAATGCCTAAGTGAAAGGGCTACATCCTGCAGTGGATGAACAATGCCTAAGTGAAAGGGCTACATCCTGCAGTGGATGAACAATGCCTAAGTGAAAGGGCTACATACTGCAGTGGATGAACAATGCCCAAGTGAAAGGGCTACATCCTGCAGTGGATGAACAATGCCTAAGTGAAAGGGCTACATCCTGCAGTGGATGAACAATGCCTAAGTGAAAGGGCTACATCCTGCAGTGGATGAACAATGCCTAAGTGAAAGGGCTACATACTGCAGTGGATGAACAATGCCTAAGTGAAAGGTGAAATGTCACCAGGTCGGTAATAACAAAATGCAACGCCCGAAATCAGGAAAAACAGAAACAAAACAACACCAACAAAAGTTCTAAGTATCAACTCTAACTCTATAAACCTGTCCAGGGCCGGATTAATGCCAGCTGATGCCCTAAGCAAAGTCCAATGTTGGTTCCCCTTGCCTCCTACTTTGGCAAGACATTCTCAGTGAAATATTAGATTCAGAATTCATTTTTCTTGCAACCAGCCTCATAACTCTATTTTTTGCAACTGGATGAAGTAACGTTTAAAAATTTTTAAAAAGGGAGAGATGTATACCCCAGCAAATACTTTAGTTTTTTTTCAGTTATTGAAAAGGCAGGTGGGTGGAATGAGGGAGCTTTTTATGGACGATGGTTCTGCTGCACCATTTGCAATTTCTGCACCATAATAATACTTCATTGTAAATCCGGCAATGAAGCATTTCTGTGGGGCCCCCCCCCCTTGATGTTCTAAGCTTAATTTGCTTAATGATTAATCCAGCCTTGAACCTATCGCTAGCCGTGTCGCGTAACCAACCATGAAAGTGCCAAGGACTTAATTTGGGTATAGCAGAGAAGACAGGAAAACCAGTGTTTTACTGGAAATCCTGAAGACCATTTCACTCCAACCATAATCGTGTTTGTCCTCCTCGATTCTCCTCAACAAGACATTTTAGCTACATGTGTGCCATATTTTACCAAGGTTCCATGCTATGTTGCTTCAAATATGCCTGTTTTTGAGTTTACTGAGTTATGATATAATCATGTTCATGTAATGATGGGTAAAATGTATGTACCATGTATTACTATGTACTCTTAAACACCCTGTGGAAGTGAATTGCTCTCAGGAGATAATAAAGTGATTACTACCTTATCTTTAAAGGGAAAGAAAAGTCCCCCCCATGAGTTCATAGAATATTTGGGGAAAAACAACCCAAAGTTATTATCCAGGAAGGAGGAAATGCCCTTCTGTAGTTGTCATGACAGAGTCAGCGAAAAGAGAGGTCTGTAATTTTATCAATGACTAGCTGAGTTCCCGGCCCTGCCCGGGATAAATCGATTTATTAGTTTCAATTCTGGGTGATTATTATGGACCTGCTTCATTTTGCCTGTTCCTTTAGCTTTATTTTATTTTTGTTTGTTTGTTTGCAAACTAATACAAACGTTCTGCGAGTTATTAATTATTTTGTTTTTTTTCTGTGCCGGCGACACGACAACAGTCTATACTAAGCGCTGTATAAAATCTGAGGGCCACCGAATCAGCATTAACAGAGGAGTAGCGAAAGGCGCGCTGCAATTGCCGTAAAGTTTCACTTTTATTAATATAGATACAAGAAGTGGCAAGATGAGACACTGTCTTCTTCGCACCACTGAAAAAAACCGTGCACACAATTTGCGCGCTGATCGGGGGCGGGGCCCATGGTGCATAGTATGTGTCATGATTCGGATGTTGTTAGAACTCACGCAGAGCGTGAGATGTGTTTTTACCAGGGCCATGAGAAATTGGCTCGTGGCCTTGAACGGTCCTCGCGAATTATAGTTGGTGAGTAAATAAATGTAAAGTTAAACTGTTAGATTCACGCTTGTCGGTTTTAATGTTCGTGATTAATAAGTAATGGAGTAGGGGTGAAACAAGGTGGGGATAGTTGACATTGTTAAGTATGACTAGACAAGTTTTTGCACGTTAACTGGCTGGTAGAATAGTGCAGACGTATTACTACAATTAAAATGGTGGGAGGTTTCGGCCAATGAGATTGTTGAACTAATTGGGCCAGCGGACTAGCACTGCTGGGTAGTTGGATAGTATAAAACATCGTGTAACGTTCAGATTCATTGAATACAGACGAGCAGAAGCATCGTGTCGTGAAGTATCTCCGGTTGGCCAGTACCTGAACTGTGTGATCTGAAGACTAGAAGTCCTTGCTAATCGGACTGACTGAGCTCTAGAAAGAAAGGTCTGAGTGGGCTGACCTTTAAAAGCCCACGCTGCGCTCTTTTGATGTTCGCGCCTACCAGTAGGCGTGACCAACGGTAACATATCTTATTTGTCTAAGCATAATAGAAGTTCAGAGATAGAGAGAGAACCACAGCCTCATAGGAAGTCTAAGGAAACCCCAGCTGGCACTCGACGAACGAATGGCCCGTATTATAGATCTATCTCCATAGTATGATTGAAGTAATATAGCACATTGTTGATGAATTGAATAGTGATTGTGCATATATATATATTATAGTTTTTTGCAACTGCTTAATTACCTACAAGCCGAAGTGTGATTCTGTAGGCTTTGAACGTACTGGGCTCTCCTAACATTCAAGCCCATATGATTTAGGGAGAGTTTGCCTGGCGACTGGCCAGTGGCGACTCAACTGTCACTTTAGATTGATATCTAGTTTCGTATAATATACCCATTTGCTATTGATTGCAGTACATCCAATAAGGAACCATAGTTACATGAATATCATAGATTAAGTTAGTAATTAGAATTTATTGCTTTGAATATACCTCTATTGTCTTTTGTTTTGTTTATTAATATTTAAATAATAAGATGGCCTGACCGGCCTGACATACATATACGCTCTAATTATGTAATACTTTTCTTGTGTGGTTGTGTCCGAGTGTGAGTTAGCTGCCTCTCGTGCAGTCATAACATCCCCAAGACCCCAACTCTGCTCGTGACATCTGGAGGGGACACCCGGGGAATGTTTGATATAATGGTAAATTTATGATGCAAAATTGTGACAGTGCTACAGTAACTGCCACTAAAAAAAAAAATTTTTTTAAATATCTAGAGTTTTCTAACAACGATTGAGGTTATAATTCCACAATAAGTGACGTAAATCAAGGCCTATAACGATAGCTGAACAGTGAACAAAATTCAATATTTTCCCAATTTGGCTTTGTAAAATACGGCAGTTTTCATGACCTCCGCGCGTTTGCCGCTATGTGGCGGTGCCAAATCTATGCAGCTAAAAGCACAATCTGTCTTATCTTGTCAATTCTAGTATCTTTGATTTTATTAAATGATACATTCTCTTCAACTTAAGACTTAAAAGCACCACATTATATTACCTTAGTTGTGGTGATTTCCTGGCTCCTGGACCGTAGAATCTGAAACCGAGAAGAGGAAGATAATAAGGTAAGTATGACATTCCAGTGAAACATACCCATTGGGCTTCATTCCAATTGGGAAAAAAATTCTTTTAATTGAAATACGATGGTGACAAAAAGAGAGAAAAAAAAGTGAGAAAATTATGACGATTAAGGCCGGGGGTGGAGGGGGGGTGGGGTCTAATGGAAGTGATTCAGTGAGATAAGTCTCCAACCAAGAATGGAGCCACCCAGCCAGTATGCCTACGTCAATCCGACGTAGATTTGCATAGGATTTCCTCAGGGTTGCTAGGATTATCGTAGGAGCGGGTAGGTTCCCAACTCCAAACCGACAGTTAGCGCGATGCTGTAACCAGTCAGTCTACGTGGGAGCGACATTATTCCTACATTCCTATGAGCAAACTTGACCCCAGTCCCACGCCTCGGAATTTCGTAGGACTGGTAGGATTACCGTAGGTGCCGGATCCCTACATCAAACTGACGTCAGCGCGATGCTGTAACCCGTCAGTCTAGGTGGGAACGACAACGCTGCCAAAGCACTTTCTAAGCTTGGCGGGCGACCAGCGGATTTTTGATCGGCCAGCTAGTTGGTTGGTGACGTCATAACATTGAGTTTCGATGAGAAAAACAACGAGTTGGCTGGCGCAGGTGATGTCACTGCAACTAAATGTCATAAAGTTTACATCCAATTAGTCGGCTGATCAAAATCAACTAATGGAAAACAAGGCTTAAACCCTGTTCTTGATGAATCACTTCCCAAGACAGTGGTCTTCAACCGTTTCCAGACAATCGCTGCACATTTTCTTTCATCGCCCCCCCCCCCCAACATCCCCCTCCACCAACTCCCCAAAAAATCTCTACCAACCCAACAGATATATTTCACAAGAAGACAGGCTACACACACATTTTGATGTCAAGTGTTTCAAAGGTTTATTAATAGCAATAGGGGTGTTCATTTTTTTCATTATAAAACAGAAAGCATTAATGCACTAAAAGGTGGAAAGGCCTTCTTTATTCATAAAACCCGCCTACGCGTGTTGTTGAAAAGTCATTGTCTGCCCCGTATTTGCTCTCAAATTGCCATCTCCTTCATGGTTTGCACCCTTCTGTCGTCCTCTTCTTCGTTTTCGCCCCCCCCCCCCCGACCCCACCAAACCGGAAATCAAAATCGTCCGTATTGAGAACCACTGCCCTGAGATAATGACAATTAAAGAGGATGTGGTAAGATGAAAGAAAATGGCGGCAGTGAAAAATGACTGCTGGGAATGGGACGAGGCCTTGTTACCGCTGTCAATGCCATGCCGTAACAAGCCGCTCAAAAAAGGTTAACTGAGCATCTCTTCAAATCAGATCAGATTAGCAACCATCTGAATTATCTCGCTCGCTATCGTGATCTCATTTCGGCTAATACAAATCCTTTTAGAAGAGATTGATAGCAGATTTCTGGCTGATAGCTTTCTTAAAAACGTTCATTGGGAGTCTTCAGTAGGGGAAGCAAAGCAAAGATACGTGAGCTTTGTCAGTCAACAGAGATTTGAACATGGAACGGCAGTATCTTCGGGTATTTTCCATATTGCCGTATGTCCATTTTTGCCTATTCGAGAAAATGAGGATTGAAAGTTGGAAGAGTTGTGTAAAATCAAGGTTTTATTCAATACGCTTCAAAATCGAAACTTGTATAAAAATGCCCACGGATATACATCCCTATGATAGTTATACATAATACAATTAGACGTGAGAGATCCACTTTCATGACAAAACCTCAAAATGGGCAAAATGTCGCATACAACAATATGAAAAATACCTTTCAATGTGGTTCAGATGTTTTCTTTATGATCAGTGTGGACGAAACCATAAAATGTTGTCCTTGCTAAATGTGCACATTCCTTGTAAAATACTGTCTGTGTTTTAAGTCTGGATTTTAGGAGGTTCGCTCCCCTTGGCAGTTACACCTCAATTTTCCTGTTTTGGTTTTTTTTCTTGTTTTAATGAGGTTTTTTTTTGTTGTTACGGATTAGTGTTTTTTTTTGTCTTTTATTAGAATTTTGCTCAAGCGGCGGCCTTGTTCAGCGTGCTCTTCTCGACTTCCAGCTACCGAGGTATCTTTAACGTGCGCAACGTACACACGGGCCCTCCGAGTTTTTCGTCCTTATCCGAGAAGACTAGGTGCTCGATCCTATCTACCATAGGATCAGGGACAGGAAATTGCTCCAACTTTTCAATGTGCTGCACCGGCCGGGAATTAACCAGAGTTTCGTTCTCCTAAGAATTCCAATACTTCTTTTTTGGGAGTTTGCATTAGATAAAAAAATCCCAGTACTTTTCTTCGTGAAAACGTATCAAACGTTCAGCCTCAATACACCATTTGCTATCAATAACTTATAAAATTAAAACACAATTTACACAAAAATTTGCAATATTTAAAACGATAACATTAGTTATTTGTGACGAAGATCTATGTCAGAACTTGCATGCAAAAAAAAAAAAAAATTATACATTGCATTAAGGAATGACAAACAACACGTTTGGTCCAACGGCTTAAATTTAGAGGCTGGCGCTTGAAATAGTTGTAGAATTCGCATTGTGTTATAATCTGCATGTTTCACAATCAGGAAGCTTTGTAGAAAACCAAAAAAAGGCAAAATTGTCTGCCGTAATAATATAAAGTCCAGCTTTTATTTATAGTCCTGGGACATACAGCATTTTGGCCTGGCGTCAGGCATATTATCACAATGCTGACGTATTGACCTGAGTTGTCGGTCTAGATCAGACTTGAATTTCCTTTCAATCAACTAGACAGACAGACTTTTTTCACTGGTTTCAGTCCCACCTGTGCTCGAGGTCCCCATTCAATTCCACTGCCTGTGTCTAACCCTAAATCGAGAGCAGAACAGAACCGATTCAGTGCAAGGGAATCTTGTTATAATATTTCTATATTTTTTAAGGTCGGAATACGTTGTTGTTTTTTTTTTGTCTGAACCAGCCGGCGTTTTATATTCAAACACTAATTAAAAATTCTACTTTCTCTGTTCATCCATCCATCCATCCATCCATCCATCCATCCATCCATCCATCCATCCGTTCGTCATTCTGTTCGTCCGTTCCTTCATCTATCTATCTGTTCTTCTATCTATCTATCTATCTATCTCTCTACCTATCTACCTATCTATCTATCTATCTATCTATCTATCTATCTATCTATCTATCTATCTATCTACCTATCTATCTATCTATCTATCTATCTATCTATCTATCTGTCTATCTATCTATCTATCTATCTATCTATCTCTCTACCTATCTATCTATCTATCTATCTATCTATCTATCTATCTATTTTTCCTATCTATCTATCTATCTATCTATCTATCTATCTATCTATCTATCTATCTATCTATCTATCTATCTATCTATCTATCTATCTATCTATCTATCTATCTATCTATCTATCTATCTCTCTACCTATCTATCTACCTATCTATCTATCTGTCTATCTATCTATCTATCTATCTATCTCTCTATCTATCTATCTATCTATCTATCTATCTATCTATCTATCTATCTATCTATCTATCTATCTATCTATCTATCTCTCTACCTATCTATCTATCTATCTATCTATCTATCTATCTATCTATCTATCTATCTATCTATCTATCTATCTATCTATCTATCTATCCATCCTTTGGGCTAAAGAGCATTGGTCTTTCACGTTGTTCGTGAGGTCTTACTATCCAACACAGCCATGTGAACAAAAAATGGACATGGCAGTCCTTCCCCAAAACAGTAGATTACAAATTACTGACCATTATAAAATCAGTATTTCAGCTTGATAAAAAAAGTTTCATTCTCTTGCCTCAAAACTATGCAAAACTGAAATAAGCCTTTATTGTATCAGTGATGATATGGTGTTTACAGCATTTTGAAAGGACACAATGGCACACTCAACATTTATTTTGTTGTTCCTAAAAGGAACAACGATCGGCGCGACAACGGTCTGATTTTGTTGACCAACACGGGTCAGTGCATTTCTGTTGCATTGCAAGATCGCTAATGTCTGACAACTGCTTTAACCTGTCGCTAAAAAAAAAATAAAACTAAGTCTTCCTTTCCTTTTACACCAAGATAAACGTTTGGCACGATAAGATTTTTCTCGGTGTATATAATTTATATTGTTGATAAACACGGGTCCAGGCAGCTTTGTCTTATGATCTGTCTCTTAAATGTATCACATCCCCAGACTATTCGTTCTTTCCTTCTGCGCCGAGGTGGAATTTTACTCAGCTTTCCTGGTCAATATTTTGTTGACAAACACAAGTCACGGCAGGTCTGTCGCACGGCAAGACAATAATTTCTATGAAAATGGAAAAAACGTCAGTGCTGAAATTTTGTTTCACATGAAAAGCGCCACATCCTGTAGCTGCATCTGCCAAGCGTGAATAAAATCCAAAAAAATTATTTCACCTGTTGTGGACGTCTTTGCGTGTGATATGGACCATGCGCACGTTTTGCAAGAACTTCACCGTTAAGCTAAGTTTTCATGTGTACGGAAACGGAAACGTGAGAACCCTTCCGAAACGCCATTTCCGTACACACGGAAACACTCTTTCGTTTTACTAGTTGATAGATTTTTGACTTTGCCGTTCGCGTTTCCCTTCACGTAGACTGTCACGAGTGGAGTGAGTGCAATTAAGGGGATTGCTACAGAGCGGGTGTAGAGTAAGAAGGACTCACAGTAGACAGCAAGTTAAGCGTGCTGTTGTGAGTAGTGGGGGGGGTCTGAATGAGGCGAAAGCGCTGTATAACTATCACTGCAAGTTAGAAGGTCCGACGGAGCGGACCTGTGAATAAGAGCCCAGCGGGCGGACATAAGTGAAAGCAGTCGGGAGACGGATGAGTGTTGTTCCAGTAATGACTGGTGTCGGGGACGGGCCGAAGAGCCACCTCGATGAGCACAAGTGATAGGCCAGCATAGGGCCGGAGGCCGCACATAGGCCAGAGTGAGGCTGTCAGTGCGGGACAGTAGAAGCACATAAAGTCGTGGCAGTCAGGCCACGGACAGGGACGTAGATATGAGAGTGAATGAGATACTATATTATTGCCATGATGATGGGCAGGTGAACTGATAAGTTGTATGGCAATAGGAAGGTGATGTTGAGAGACTGCGGTGCCAGTGAATCATTAATGTACTATTAAGACCCTGAGGGGAGAGGCTGAGGCCGAAGTGCCTTTAGGAGTAACTACCGGATTGTGGATCCGAGGGAGAGTGTGTGTGAGAATAAGGCCGTTGTACGGCAGTTCATTTCAATAATACAATGTATGTAATTGCGCTATTATCTGTATAATTATGTTTAATAAATGTGTGAGTCTGATGGGTTGTTTTGTTAAGTGTTAACTTGTTTGTTCGTGATTGTCGTCCTGTCATAAACTATTACATCTCCCAGTCTGGGATTTGTGACATAGACATGAAAACTCAGCTTTGGGAGGAAATCACCAGATGCCACATTCGAACTCACTGTTGTTGTTATGTGGTGATAACAAACAAAAAGAAGTCAGTTGTAGCCGGGAAGGTAAGCAATGATTTGAGGTCTTTATTTTAGGAGGTTCGCTGCCCTTGGCATTTACACCTCACTTTACTTGTTTTATTATTTCTTGTTCTGGCGGGGGGGGGGGGAGATGATATGGATAAATTTTAATCTATTAATTTTAATTTTGCCCGGGCAGCGGCCGTTCGGCCTGCTCTTTACGATTTCCAACTGCCAAGGTATCTTTAACGTGCGCAACGTGCACACGGGCCCTCCGAATTTTTTCGTCCTTATCCGAGAAGACTAGGTACTCGATCCTACCCCCCAATAGGACCAGGGACTTGAAAATATGAGAAAAATCCACTTTCCAACATGCCTGCACTGCCCAGCAACTTTATTCTGGTAATATATATATAGGTCATCAGTTATATACAGTATCGTAGTATATGTACACAATAATGCATATAGTAATGAGTGTCACCAAATATCAATAAAGATAAAGTCATTCACACATTTCATACTTTAGAATAGGTATTACCAACTTACTGAGAGTAATGCAACATGAAAAGTATTGTAGGTAAAGTGGTGGTGTTAATTAATCACACAACGAATGAGAGGTAAATTATTTCCCTTACTACGTAATTAAGTATAGGTCTAACCAAGGGCAGTAACTAAGTAATTACATGTATGCATAATTTCCCTTGATTATATATGGATATATATAACAGTTGTCATTACTGCTTGTCGCTTTTCAATCTGCTTGTACTCGCACCATCGAGGGCGTCGAGGGAAGAAAGAGTTCTGTGTCTGCAGCCAGCTAGGAAGCCTGTCATGGCGTAATGCCGGGGGTCGTCTGAGTTTCTTTAACGCCACTGGTCCAGGTCTTGCTTGGTTTGCCACTGGCCTTATATCCTGAGCATGGCATGTGTATCTCAATTATGAATTATATGTATATTTTATATTCTGATTTTTTTTTCACTTTAATCGTATCTGTTCCAATTGTGGATGTAGCATAATATATAATATCAGCAGAGTACCTGGTGGGTGGTTTTTTTTTTGTTTTTTTTTAGATGAATAAAGTTCTCCAATTATATATTTCACATTTAAATCTGCGTAGTTCTTATAATACAATAATAATTTCGTGCTGAATGTATCTTTTTGCATGATAAAAGTCGCATATTTAAACAGTGGAACATCTAGATCAGGTTGTCTTTTTTTTAAATTTGCATCTTTTGCATTTATGGATATCAGTAACGTCGATATTTACAACTCCTCCCCTCCCCCCCCACCCCCCCCCGCCCCTTTCCAAAAAAGAAAACAAAAAACGCCACAGAAAGGGGTTTCGTTTTAAAAGCATATTTTCCATTTATACGTGTCACATTTAAACTCAGCAGAGACCGCTGCATCTCGAGGGTGGGTGAGTTAGGGGAGAGGGGAATGATGTGGATTCTTTTCATGCGCCAATTCGTCTAAAACGCAGCAAGTACACAGCACCATTAGGCACCGCCTTGTCGCAGCAATTATTTTCAATGACTCGCTGTTCCATTCCAACGCAGAATAGAGTCCCCTCCTGTTTTTGTGTGCAGGGTTTATCAGCGCAGGCCATTGTATATCAAACGGGTTCTTGATTTGAATTTACAGCTCCCTCTTCATTTCGGCTGCAGCACTTCATAGGCGATAAATTATCTCAAGATGTGGTCGCTCAGCCGACCGCTATTGATCTGTCCGAATTGCTACGCAGAACGGCAGGGGTTAAACCATTTTGTGTGTGTGGGTATATGTGATTTCTGCTGGCTGTCAACGAATTTTCCATAGAGCAAAAAAATCCAGAGTTTTCTGAAGTCTTATCCTGGACGCGCACCAACCGACTTTGATAGGTCGTCTAGTTGGACAATGACGTCACAATAAGTGTCAAATACTGGTCTTGTCCACAGTATCCGCTCCGCTCCGCTATTTTTACGGAAAATGACGTAAGAGAAGGTAAAACACTCTTTGCCTATGTAGACTTGTCCACAGCATCCGTTCCGCTCCGTTCCGCTCCGTTCCGCTCCGCTCCGCTTCAGAGGCAAAGAGAGTTTTTCATACGTCATTTTCGGTAAAAACTGGCGGAGCGGATGCTGTGGACAAGACCAGCAAGACCTTGGCCACGAGCCAACTAATTGGATCTCATTGGAGCTCAATGGTGTGACGTCTTCATCCAACTAATTGGCCGATCGAAATCTGCTAGTGCGCACGAGGTCTTTTACATGAAACGTTGAATTCTACAGGTCACTTTAAATGGAATTCGGTCCTTTGAATACATTTTCCCCAGAAGAACTTTGCCATCAATCATGTAAATGTACGAGGGTTTCAGTTCTCATCCTTGGGCTCGGTTTGTGCTTGAGTTTTTACGAAGCCCCAGCGTCTGTATTTCATGTCTTCTAATCCTTCGGTAAACAGTTGTTCATTGTGAACAGCGAGGGCACACTCTAGTCTGTGATTAATTCCGTCTACAAATCATCGCACCTTTCTCTCGCTCTCTGTTTTCTCTCTCGCTCTCTGGCTCTCTCTTTCTCTCTCCTCTCTCTTTCTAAATCTCTCTCTCTCCCTCTCTCTCTCTCTCTCTCTCTCTCTCACGACCTCCCCTCCCCATCTCTTTTTCTGTCTCCCTGTCATTATCTCCTATCCCTCTCTCTCAAACACACGCAGTCTCTCTCTCTCTCTCTCTCTCTCTCTCTCTCTCTCTCTCTCTCTCTCTCTCTCTCGCCCCATTTCTGTCTATCTGTCTCTCTCTGTCTCTGTCTCTCTCTCTTTCTTTCTCTCTCTCTCTCTCTCTCTCTCTCTCTCTCTTTCTCACTTTCTCTCTCAAACAAACAAATAAAATTTTAGAATCTCTCAGCGTCTCATAATAATATATCATCATTAATTTTTTGTTTCGTTTTGTTTCACTTCAAAGAAAAACCAAGTCACAAATCAACAGCTCTGCATTTTGCATTCCACCAATTAGATAAAATAAAAATCATTGCAATCTGTCATTGTCAACATTGTAAATACGCCCACACCATTTTTCCTCTTCTTTAAGCGCGTCCAAACATCACTGAGATCTTTCCAGAGATCGCAGGATTGCGAAACATCTCTATGTTCATGTCAATTCATCTTAAATCAAGCATGTCATCCATACAATTTGAATGCCCACCATCTTAGCGTACGTGCAAGATGGCGGTAAATGTCGAGAGAATGTTGTACATGTAGTTGGAAACAGACTAGAGACGGACATTTATAATCCAAACCGACAATTACGTCACGCGGGCCCGATCTGGAAACAGCGATTTTAATCCCCCAAGGACAATTTTGGACGAAACGCGGGCTTTGATCAAAGATAATAGAAACGATAAGGTGAGACACTCCCTTCTTCGCATCTCTAAAAAAAACGTGCACACAATTTGTGCGCTGATCGGGGCCGCGGTCCACGGCGCAAAACATGAAAAGAATGCCTGATATAATGATGAATTAATGATGCGGATTGTGACAGTGCTACTGCAACTGAAAAAAAAAAAAAAAAACATTAAATAGCCAGAGTTTTCCCATAGCGACGAAAGTTATGATAACAAAATAAGTGACGTCAAGCAAGGCCTACAGCGAAAGCTGAACAGTGAACAGCGGACAACATTCAAGATTTTTCCCAACTTGGCTTTGTAAAATATGGTACTGTTCATGACTTCCGCGCATTCGCCGGAAGGTGGCGGTGCGAAATCTGTGCACGCTAAAAGCGCTGGCTGTCTCATCTTATAGTATCTAGTGTCTTTGCTTTGATTACATGAGAATGAGTTGAAATTCAAAGGTGTTGTATGTACGCACAAGAATGAATAAATTGTGAGTGGATCTAACGAAATCAGGCTTAAGATGAACGACCATATTATTCCTGAGAAAACCATTTGTTTATAATATAAAAGATTTGCCATTTTTCCGCCTTTAGTCAAATATTTTCCTTGAAATCGTTTTAGAAAAATTTGTTTTGAACTTTTAAAGAGGTATGTATTTCACTTTTAGCTTTGTCAGATCTAATCACAAATGTGTGCACATAGTGTAATTCAATACAAAGTAACTCCGTTTCTTTCATATTCTCGCATATTGTGAATCGTCACCATTTACTTGAAAGTTCGGCAGAGCAGATAAAAGACATATTTTTTTGTTTCATATTCCCAGCTAAACAACGTCACACTGGCACCTTAATTGGTTTCATCAAACCTGTTTGCACACCCTGACCAAACTATCGGGAAGTTTTTCCGAGCGAGAATGTCAATAAATCTCGTCTCGCGGTGATCTCTAGCGAGACGAGACTTCGGAGACAATGGCGCAAGACAGGCGTTGTCTGGAACACATTATTGTAAACCATCAATTTGTTGGTGTTGATGATTCTGTGGGCGTGCGTGGGAAAATAAATTTGCTTTGGGGCGCGTGTTATCTCAGCAACACAATGCAAAAAGTTTGTGTGTGTCTAAACAGCCTGGACTGATCATGTGCTTAGTTTAAAAAAAAAAAAAAAAAAAAGACAAACAAATGAAAACATAAAACAAACAAGCACACACACACACACAAAATTAAAATAAAACAAAACAAGACAAAAACGAAACGAAAATTGGTAGCCCATGTTTAGAGACATAGTTGTCCATTCTGAAACATGCTCCGGAAAGGATGGGGAAAACTATGGATGTCCGTTATGGTCATCAAAGTTTATTTTGTTGTTGTTCATTGCTTTTATTTTTTATTTTTTCACTTTGGCACGGACAGTAAAAAATGCTTTTTTGGGGATGAATATGGTTGCCTACCAGGATAAAATATTCGTTCGCCTCTTAAGATAATAAAATACTTCTTTAATTAGTGTCCCAAAAAAAAAAAACTGTCGTTACCGAAGGGCGTCCAGAAAATAATTAGAAACATAGTATGTGTTTTGATCTACTGTGTGTCCCGAGACACAGGAGATCGAGACAGACCAATTTATCATTTTCCGTCCGCCGGCTTGTGCGCGTACCATCCATGTCAACAATGCAAAAATTCACACCACAACTCTTCATATTTGAACGAAAAAGACCAGTACCACACAGCTCTGTGGGCAGTACTCACCGTGTTTATACGCGCACAAGCTGTGGACATAATTATAGTGAAAGAAGGAATGGTCCGTCTTGCATTTGGTATTCTGTGTATCGGGTGTGTCTTCTACATAATATAAGAAACAGAAGAAGAATAAAGGAATAATAAATAATTTTTTTTCAAAAACAGCGAAAGAAAAGACGGGAGAAAGAAAGAAAATGAAAGTCTGGCGGAGAAAGAGAATGGACATAAACCGAGCAAGGAAGAAAGACAGAAAGAATGAGGGAAAAAGAGTGTTGACTGAAACCGATGAAGACAGAAAGAAAGAAAGTAACAAACAAACAAATGAAAGAATGAGGGAGAGCGAGTGTTGACAGAAATTTAGGAACCAAGAAAGAAAGAAAGAAAGACGTTATGACCCATGGTCTGAATCACGGGCCAGCAAGCTAAATTCAGGCCTGCTCTACACACATACACCCACTCACACCCATACACACATATAAACACACACATACGACAAAATACCCCCAAATAAACTGCAGAGAAAGAAATACATAATGACCAGTGATCTAACTCATGGGCCAACAAAGGAAATTCAGGCCTGTTCTACACAGTTACACCCATCCACTCACTCATACACATACACATGATAGAGCTCCCTCAAGGAAACTCCAAAGTGGGGCAGAGCTCCCATCTAGGTCATGTGCCTTGTGGACACTTCTGAATAACATACAATACTTTAATGCCTTCTCTTTCTCTCTCCTCTCTCTTTCTAAATCTCTCTAGATCTGTCTGTCTATCTATCTATCTATCTATCTATCTATCTATCTATCTATCTATCTATCTATCTATCTATCTATCTATCTATCTATCTATCTACCTATTTATCTATCTATCTATATATCTATCTATCTGTCTGTCTGTCTGTGCGTCTGTCCTTCTGTCTGTCTATTCATCTGTCTTCGAGCATGATTGTCTGTCTATTTCCCCCGTCATCTCTCCCATTCACAGCAACAAGGCCGTGCTATCCATTAATTAGTGAGTTCAACCACCCCAAGTATAACTTGAAAAACAAACAAACAAAAAAACAACAACATGCAAGCATAAACATCTGAATAAAGATACTTTACAGCTGGTTTGGAATGGTGGAGAATTACGAGGCGGGAGCGAGAGACGGATAGTTGGGAGAGGTTGATTGGTTCATCAAATTCATGACACAGGAAGCAAATTCTTCCAAATTACCCGTTTATGACTCAGTAAGGTCTCATCAAACTCCTAGCATTATCCCCCTTCTTTACATAGCTTGAATTTCTCTCTCTCTCTCTCTCTCTCTCTCTCTCTCTCTCTCTCTCTCTCTCTCTCTCTCTCTCTCTCTCTCTCTCTCTCCCTCCCTCTCTCTCTTTATGGATTGTACTCTCGTCTTAGTTCGGCCCCTCAGAATGACACGGTTCAATCTCCACATTTTGGCTGAACTGAGTTACACACTACACACTACTTCTACGGGCCTTCTCCATTGTGTGTTCAAGCATCAAGCAGATTCGGTGTGTAATTTGTAATTATTACTAAAGCAAAAAAATGCTTTGCTCAAAGAGCTATGAGATCACATGAAACTTCAATCCTCGATTTCTCGAAAGGGAGTTAGAACTATGTCATTCTAAGAGGACGAGTTAATGTTCCTTCTCTGTGTTTGTCCTCAGTAGTCGTCCGTTGCCTCATCTTCCTCCATTTCTTGATTTTTCTACTCGGACGTTTGATGCACTCATTCATTCTCGTGTACTGCCTTGGTTGACAATCATTTTGTTTATGTTTGTTTCAGTGATTAATTACATGATTATTATTTCAAGAACATTCCATCGCTGTCATCTCGTTCTCTCCATCTCCCTCTAATCTTGGTATTTCTTCTCCGCTTTTAACAAATGCCCATCTCTTTCTCCCTTCTATCCTTTCCCCTGCC
>CAWVPB010000083.1:0-90335 GCA_963931925.1 Onchidella celtica | reverse complement strand
TTGGACGGCGAAAAAGCCTTTCATGATTACAATCGAGGCCTTCCTTTCTTTATAGTATGATTATTATTTATAGGGAAGTCTATGTAGTTGCTGAAATCTGAGAACCTCACTTTCTGTTTAATATGTTTATCTTCTCTAGTCGAAACACCAATTTAATCTTTAGACTGGAAAATTCCTTTTTTGGGTGACATTTGATAGTCAATTTCTCTTCTGATGAATCTGGTCATTTTGCTCTATTCAAAAGTGGGGGGGGGGGGGGGGGGATATATTTGTTGGAGGCTGAAAGTTACGATGCCCCGCCACAGGTTCAGGCCGGATAATAAACACCGAGACATAATATTTTAACCATCTTGCAACAACATATCGGCCCATCATATTATTGTGTTGCAGAAGTCTGCCGCACGACCCATATATCGGCCCTACCGATTCATGTTAAAAAATATATCGGTCGACATTGTTTCAGCATGTGTTGCACTCCAAATTTTACTATTCCCTGCTGTCTTTCTACCCGATAATCCATTATTCTGGTAGTCTGAAGGAAGGTATGGCGTGTGGACAAAAGGGTAACGATGGAATCTAAGAACTGCGACATGACAGGTGTAGTGAGTTCAATTTGCAAGGATGTCGGTCCCTGTGACAACTGACAACTGACAGTATTGACACCAGCCATACCTGTAAACAGGGCATTTTCCCGACCGGTCCGGAAGGATCAGCTAATTAAACTACGTTTATTTCAGGAGCAGATGAACGGAAGCATTCTCGTCAAAGTAAATGTGATTTGTTAATTTTGAGATCTGAACATTTTGTTTGGTCTTGGTGATATTTTCAGCTCTACTTCGGTGGGCAAGGTGACCTGGACAGTTATATAAAGATAAGCAATATCACTCACAAGGGAAAGTACGAATGGTATTTCTGGGGTGCTCGTACCCTAGGCGCACACATGCAACTAACTCTCGTGTTGCTGTCGTGTTTTAGATTCATGTTCCCGTTGACTCTGTAATTAGCCCGAGTATTGCATGTGAGCACACCTTAATTCATTCGACTGGGTTACAAAAAAATAGTAAAAAAAATGCTACGCGTCTGCAGCGCAACAAGTCGCATGTGTGCGCCTAGGCTCAAGTTTGGGTTCAAACCTCCCCCCCCCCCAACCGCCCCGATCCCTTTCCCCCCCGAACTGCCTTAACGTATGGGCACATTGGACAGTTGCCCAGGGGCTCAAAGGGTTAGGGGGCCCCATGCATGCAAATTTCTGAGTAGTTTGCGTAGGGGGCGGTCCGCGGCCTATTTCTTTGCCCAGGGACCCAAACTGATGTAAAGATGACCCCCGCGCCCCCCTCCCCCAATACACACATAGATTGTAAACATGGAGGCCTAATGGACGCCAGCCCGCAATACAAAACAAAACAAAACAAATTCGAAACTATTGTTTTATTTCTCCCCTCGTTTACATTAAGTTTGCCGCCAGTATTTGAAAGCAAAATCATCAAAATCTTCATCGAATAAAGACACTGGCAAAATAGTGTCCTGCTGAATTCTCAGCACCGTCCTAAACAGCCTCACTTCCTCTTCGCACGCCCGGGGTGAAAACAAATATAACTCAGTGGTTGTTGAGACTGGGACCCTAAGTCGCTTAGATGTAACCGATTATATCTGAGTGCTACTTGTCTGTCACAGTAAGGGCTGAAAGATTACTCCAACACCCAATCGTTCTATCCAGCGTATCGAACAACGGATATTGATCCCATAGCTGGAATCGTAGCGAGGAGCCACAGTATTTTACAATTGGTTCCTATGGCACAAAAAGGACGATGCATTTGGCATAGATGCACACTGGCGACTTCGATTCTTTCGGGTCCCGACTATGGAACCCCATTCGTGCATGTTCCATTAATTACTGACGATTTTTTTCTTTCAGTCTTTGAATGACGCTCTGCCTCATAAAAAAAAAGAAGGCCGCACGTAAAATATTCATGCCACTTTGCCCATAATATGATGAGCTTTCAGTTTGAAATGGGAGAGTAAAATCTTTGATAAAAACAGCATCACTGCGAGGGTTAAGTGCATGTAATTAATTTCACTTCAAATTGTTAAGAATGAGCCAAAGCTGTTAACGAGATTCGCGGCTCATTTCAGTTCATTGAAAACCATTACATTTGGATCAGCTCACCGTTCCATTGAGTGTCCAGTTCATTATCAGATATTTCGCGTCTTAATTTCTTTTATTAAGTTCAGTTTTTCCAGTTGGATGTGGCACGGGCAGTGTGTACAATAGGATTATTCAGTCATGGATCACTGCCGAAATGCAGTACATACTTATACAGGTTTTGTCTTCATTTCTATAGGGTGCGGTGACATGTGCATTAATTTCATGGCGTACACACTATATACTAGTTAGAAAGATAACTGAAGCAGTCTACTGTGATGGACAGGGCTGAGTTGAAGGGATAGATGCGCTTATTAAGAACTAATCGGTAAAATAAAATTGAACAAATAGATCTATTGGCATTTAAACAACAAAAACAAAAAAGTAGAACTGGGCCAATTAGTGTCAAGCAGTACTCATTGAAGAGATGTGGCACTTGTGCGGGTAAGTCCGCAACATCTACAAATTAAAAGGGAGATTCATATTTAATGGAATTATTTCATTGGATCGAATCCCCATTAAAAAAAATAAAACAACATTTGTCACGAGCAGAGTTAGGGTCTTGGGGATGTTACGACTGCACGAGAGGCAGCTAACTCACACTCGGACACAACCACACAAGAAAAGTATTAAATAACTAGAGCGTATATATGTCAGGCCGGTCAGGCCATAGTTTACATAAATATTAATAACAAAACAAAAGACAATAGGGGTATATATTCAAACCAAAAAAAACTAATTAATAACTTAACCAATGATATTCATGTAACTATGGAGGTACTGCAATCAATAGCAAATAGGTATATTATACGAAACCAGATATCAATTTAAAGTGACAGTTGAGTCGCCACTGGCCAGTCGCCAGGCAAACTCTCCCTAAATCATATGGGCTTGAGTGTTAGGAGAGCCCAGTATGTTCAAAGCCTACAGAAGCACTCTTCGGCTTGTAGGTAATTTAAGCAGTTGCCAAAAGACTATATTTTATGCACAATCACTATTCAATTCATCAACAATGTGCTATATTATTCCAATCATACTATGGCAATAGATCTATGATACAGGACACTCGTGGTCGAGTGCCAGCTGGGGTTTCCTTAGTCTTCCTATGAGGCTGTAGTTCTCTCTCTATCTCCGATCTCTATTATGCTTGAACAAATAAGATATATTACCATTGGTCACGCCTACTGGTAGGCGCGAACATCAATATAGCGCAGCGTGGGCTTTCAAAGGTCAGCCCACTCAGACCTTTCTTTCTAGAGCTCAGTCAGTCCGTTAGCAAGGACTTCTTGTCTTCAAAGCACACAGTTCAGGTACTGGTCAACCGGAGATACTTCACGACACGATGCTTCTGCTCGTCTGTATTCACTAAATCTGAACGTTACACGATGTTATATACTATCTAACTACCCAGCGTGCTAGTCCGCTGGCCCAATTAGTTCAGCTATCTCATAGGTCGAAACCTCCCACCATTTTAATTGTAGTAATACGTCTGCACTATTCTACCAGCCAGTTAACGTGCAAAAACTTGTCTAGTCATACTTAACAATGCCAACTAGCCCCACCTTGTTTCACCCCTGCTCCATTACTTATTAATCACGAACATTAAAACCGACAAGCGTGCATCTAACAGTTTAACTTTACATTTATTTACTCACCAACTATAATTCGCGAGAGCCGTTCAAGGCCACCAGCCAATTTCTCATGGCCCTGGTAAAACAACAACAACTCACTCTCTGCGTGAGTTTTAACAACATCTGAATCATGACAACATTCATATTACAAATTAGATAGACAGAAAGTGCGAAAAGAATGAAGAAAAGAGCAACAATTTTCAAAAGCAACAAACAGGACAAGAAATGAAAGCGAGAGAGAGAGAGAGAGAGAGCGAGAGCGAGAAAAAGGGAATGGACAGACACCAACATAATATAATGAGCAATGCATTAAGATGGCAATAATGGACATGGTTATCAATGGTTGATATAAAAAATAGTGCAAAGCAAGGCACAGGCGGACCTTATTAGGTTAATCACTCATGCAACTTCAAGGACCAGCAGCAGCAACCAACATGAGTGATGAGATTCATTGGACCCAGGCCGGCAGAGGAACTTCCCTTAAGGCCCATAGTACATTGAATCAAATCTCTTTTGCTTCGGTTTTGTGGAGTAAGGAGTTAAACAAGATCTTGGGCATTAGTGAAACTGAAACAGGCGTGTCTCGCTAGTTGATTCAAAGGAAGTTAAATTTTGGTCCAACCTTACCCAAAACAAACTAGAGTCAGTGTGCCTATAGCCACTCATTAGAGCCTGGGTATTTGAAACTAGGTAACTTGAACAACCACTCTCTCAGTAAATCGCCTGCAACACTGAACTATTATATAACCTATCTCTGAGGGATGTTATTTACCTTTATCATTATCCGAATAATTATCTCCCACGGATTGTCCACGGAGCTGGACTTGGTGACCTCGCCCGCCATTCCTCCGGAGATTTGATGAAGTTACGGTTCCCCCGATCCTGTGACGTACTTAGAAGGTGTACTACTCTTTGCTGATTCAACTGTAACAACCAGAAAACACGCAATATCTCATTTCCACTCTGCACGAAAGGTCAGTTGTTGGGACGCGTCTTGAAATCGCTATCTTGCATAAATGTGACGTGTAACTTTGGACTCTGTTCATGACAAAATGAAAGAAACTTTTAACTGAACTGTTCTGGCGTCAACATTTAAATAGCTGGTTTTGTGTGTGTGTGTGTGTGTATGTGTGTGTTTGTCCGCGATCTTTGCTGGTAATACGACTTTGTCATAATAAAATCCAGAGGCAAAATACACTGTACAGAAAAACATCTAATAACAGTAATAAAAAATAATAATAATGAAGATCATTTACATAACGTCTAGTCCAAAAAAATTGCCACAGGCGCTTTACAGAAAGTCTTGTTCTATCCATCTGCAACTCTCTCTCTCTCTCTCTTTCTCTCGTGCACAATCTATTATTATGCTAGACATACATACATACACACACACATACATAACACAGGCACATAGGGGTACATAAGGCAGAAATTAAACAATAAAACAGCAAAAATCAATTCTAGCGACACTTTTATTCTTCCCCTTTCCACGGGTCACTTCCATGCAAAGGATGATCACAGGTGTTTTGCTTAAAGTGTATAAACATCTAATAGGCCCAATAAAGAACAACATCAATTTCCTGATAGAATACGATATGATGAAACAGACCATCATAAATATGATACAATTTACTTGTAATAAAACACCGTATCACTATCAATGTATAGCGTTGTGTACCATACCTGTACAAATATTGACGCATTCTGGACTCGCTCTTGGTTTGATATACTACATTTCATTTTATTTCTTCAGTTGTTTTATGGGTTCAATTTCTCATCTTGTTACATTTTTTTTTCCCTTATAAAGATCAATTGATCGACAGCTTGATTTGTCTTCTCTTTTCCTTTGCGTTTTATTGTATTTCTTTATTATTTCTTACTTGAGACTTTGCTACATACAACTTTTTCTTTTTTCTTTTTGCCATTATATTGACTTGATGTCACAGTGCGTGCATGACATGAATCACTGTGTTTGTTCACTCATTCTTCTTCTTCTTCTTCTTCTTCTTCTCCCTCTTTCTCTCTCTCTGTAACTTTTCTAGAAAGCAACATTGTGGGCTTATTTATGTCCAATGTCATCTTTACCTAGATCAGTTTTGTTTCACATTTCTGGCACCCATTCCAGTAAACAAACCTATAACATTGAAATGGTAGGCCTACTTCCCAATGCCTCTTCCGACAATCAAACTTAGCCCGCTGCATCAGCTGCTCACATTTTAACGACACTAATGCTTTACAATATTTTTTTTTTAAACTTTAGCAAAATATATAAAAATAAAATAAATTATATCTGCATCACTAACAACTTATATCAAACCATCTGTGAACGAAACAGCAGTGGACGGCGTGGCTGTTGAAGTAAAAGTTGCTTAAGGGTTCATTTTATTCCATTTTAATTCATTTTATATTATTTTTATTTCCATTTAATCTTATCCACTTTCATTTCATTTTATTCTTGTTCTTGTTATTGTTAGGCTTTGTCCGTCCAGTGCAGGACGTCGCCTTCCGCCAATGATCTCCATTCTTTCGTCCACCTTGTCCACGCCTGTCAGCTTGTCTGCACAATGATACCATCTCCATCGACTTTCGGGGCGTCCTCTTGTTCTCTTTCCTTTTCTAAGCCTCCATTTGGCTCAAAGGCCTTGTCTGTGTTGTATTTATTCATGTCATCGTACTATGTGTGTTCCTATCATGGCTTCAGCCCGGGCTGATTAGCAAGCACCCCACGAAGTCTATAGAGATCCTGAGAATATTTGCACATTTCCACTGAGTGCGAATTGAACGACAACAGTTGATAAGAACATTAAGCAGAGCATTTTGGGCTCTAGCCACTTTGTCTTATCTGTGTTTGAGAATGTTCCTTTTATGACACCTGGTAACCGCAACCACCCCCTCCCCCACCCCACCTCTATTTCTGTGGAAGCTCTGTCTTGCTGTATCATGAATGTCTTTGTTGCTCCCTATTTTTCTTTTGTCTTCTCTCAGCTCGGACAGATTTTGTTATCGATGCAGTGCTGGGATAGTTGGAGCCCTAGAGCCAGGTAGGCCTACGATAAATGTTAGGTTCGAATCCCTTATTAATTTCTGGAGTAATTGTCATAGCGATAGAACTGTAACACTCGCTCGTTGCCAGTCTGATGGGGCCACAAATCTCGACGCTGATATAAAAGCCTCAGTGTACTGAATAGTAGACTCGTATCTCCCCCCCCCCCCAACCCCCGAAGTTCTGTGAGTTTACGTGTGTGTTGCTTGCAGTACTAAGGCATCGCAGCTGCAAAAGCCGCCAAGTACATCTGCTGCCGGGGGGAATTGTTTTAAGAATACTTGATGCTTCCACCCCGCCATACCAGTTTCAGTTGCATAACCCTACCAAACTGGTTGATTTCTCTTCTTCCTTCAAATTCAGCCCTTGGCAGCTCCTTGGTTTCATGATAGGGCCAACGATCCATTTTTACATTAGCCATAAAAGATCGTCCTGACAGCTGACACCCGTCTTCTTGTTTACCAGTCACCTTCAACACTATACTATCGACAATACATTAATTATCCTATCGGGTATGATGCATAAACACAGCTGTAGTGTTGAATATTGCGTTTCCCAGTCTCTGTTTGCCTAGTCTAAAAGTGGTAAATTATTGATCCAAGTCGTGTCGACACCTGTTATAAAGAATGACAGCGCTGTTTTAAAGAATCGGCAAAGCATCATTGAGCATTATTTTTATTGCTGAGAAAATCCGTTTTTATTAGTCAATTTACGATCCATCAAGACAATTTAAAGTTCGATACAGGAAGCTAAAGCTTAATTGAGGATAATAATGTTAATCGCAGTTGAAACTTCATTGGAACTCTTTTCCAGTTCAGATATTCTGTAATAATAGTAACAAGATGTGATGTGGTTGTAGCGGGATTTTACTTGTCACGCCGCAACGTCCATACGATTAGTGCCAGGGCGGTAAAAGTGCTCACACTGTGAAAAGAAGAATAAAACATAGTCCCTTACTATGACTGGAGCGCGGTTTGCTCTCCTATGCTCGTTCATACAAAATATTGAATACTCTCATAACACATGACAGATAGTTTTCTTTTCCATAATTTGGCTTCAAGAGGAAAGTTAATTTTCATATTATGTGACAAAAGGGAGGCGGGATATGCAAGTCTGTGCAGCTGGTAATAGGCTCCAGGACAGATGGGAAATGTAGGCCACCATTTCAAACGGCTCATTAAATAATATGATGATATATAGTGCTAAATACATTTATCTATCTATTTATCTGTATTCATGTTTTAGTAATCTTCTTTAAAATGGTAATATTTTGTACCGAATGATCTCCTTTATTTCTCTGTACAATATCAATATTCTTTGCCAACTCCCTCCCCCTTTTTACCTCTACTGGAGGGGGGGGGGGGAGGGATCTCGGCTTCGTAGGCCCATGTCAGCTGGCCTACCTGCACCTCCCCCACCTTCTTCTGGGCAGGGGCCACGGAGATAGTGAGCGGGAGAGAAAGAGATAATTATTCATAAATAAATGGATCAATGGAGTTTCCTCTGCTGAGAATAAGTAAATAAATAACATTAGTTATCTAATGCCAGCTTTATCTTTCTAGCTTAAGTTTGTTCTAACCTTCCAGCACAGCCTCTTGTTTTTGCAGCTTTGTGGCCAAACTGTGATTGGTTTACATAAAGAATTTCCTGGGCCGTTTTCAGGTGAAGATTAATTCACTGGCCATAATAATCGTTATTATATGGGGAAACGACCACCCATAATGATATTTTCCGAAACTGACCACAAGCTAATCACGAATAAATAAATGAATGAATAATAGTATGAATATGATATTATTAATAATGGTATGAATATGGTGATGATCATAAAATGATAATAATAATGATATAATACTACTACTACTACCGATTATAATATCCCCCCCCCCCCCAACCACCACCCAAAAAAACAAAACAACAACAACATTGCAAGTATTTTCTTTCACTGAGTTTTGCGCCTGAAACAGTGATGTACTTTGTCACCTGATAATAAGATCAGACCTATATGTAGATGTTCAACCAAATTTTCCATCTCATCTTCTGCCTCGTCATTTTGCCAGTTATCAAAATTGAAAAAAATCTCAAGTTCAGATTCTCCTATAAGAATAATAATGATGATCCGTTCAGACTCGTGGCTGGTCTCGGCTTTTCGAGATCATTTTCTTTTGAGTTCATTTTTGGCAGTATGGTTGAAGAGGCTTTGTTGGTCTTTCCGTTGGAAGGAGGAGGTATGAAATCGGGGGACACGGTGGTCTAGAGCAGTGCTCCCCAACCCCCGGGCCGCGGACCGGTACCGATCCGTGGATCAATTGGTACCGGACCGCACAAGAAACATTTAATTATTTCCATTTTATCTACTATCTGAGTTGAACTATTTTTTATTTTCCTTTTATTTTCCAGGTCACATCTCGGTCACTTAAGCGCTGAAATTTAACTCATACATTAGCCAAAAATGAATACGAAACAGACGTCGTTAGAAAGTTTCCTTGCGCAAAGGAAAAGGCCCAGTGAAGAGACAGAAGAAGAGCCTGCAACATCAAAGAAACAGAAAGCTTTTAACAGACCATACCATGAGTCTTATTTGAAATATGGATTTATCGCGACAGGCGCCTCCTCCCCCCTTCAGCGGGCCGCGGTAAAATTATCAAATGTTGATCGGTCCGCGGCGATAAAAAGGTTGGGAACCACTGGTATAGAGGCAAGTTGCTGGCCTCTCATGCCGAAGGTACCGGGTTCGATTCTTGGTCGGTGCAGGCATGTTGGAATTTTGGGATTTTTCTCAAATTTTCCCGTCCCTGATCCTATGGTAGGCAGGATCGAGCACCTAGTCGTCTCGGATATGGACGAAAAATTCGAAGGGCCCGTGTGCACGTTAAAAATACGTTTGCAGTTGGAAATCGTGAAGGGCAGGCCGTGCGAGGCATTTGCCCTGGCAGAATTCTAAAAGAGAAAAAAAAACTAATCCCGACCACAACAAGAAAAGTAAAACCAGAAAAAAATGAGGTGTAAATGCCAAGGGCAGGGAACCCCCTAAAATAAAGAGCTAAACACAAGGAGGTATGAAATGGTGCGTGGCTGGGCTAAAAAGTGTATGTGTTTATGAGTGTGTCTGTGTGCGTACATCCCAGCCAGCAACGCTAAGGAAGTCTGACGCGTCGGATTTACGTCAAGTTTGCATATAGGTAGGAATGACATTGTTCCTACGTAGATCTGCTGGTTACGTCATCGCACTAATATCGGTTTTATGTAGGAAATCCGCCCCCCACGGCACTCCTACCTACCCTGCGGAAATATCTTATACAAATCTACGTCGGATTGACATAAGGTGCCTTCTAGGATGTGTGAGTGTGTGTGTGTTGTGTGGTTGCTTAGATGACGAAAGGTTTTCCCTGTTTTTTTTGGCAGTGTTTTGAAAACCAATATGGTAGTGGCACCAGACACCTTGTATAGCTGTATAGGGTCTCTGGTAGTAACTCCAGCGGTCTTTCCGTTAATCTACAACAAGAATGCCCTGTATGCATAATCACGCCCAGTATAAATTGCCTGTAATCATTTCGATTGTTTGGTTCAGCTAGGGAAGAAATGCCAACCGTGTGCTACAGAAACTTTTGTACCAACCAGACTTGCTCGTTCAATCCGTGATTCCTTCGTGGTGAAAAAATAGAATAAAATACCTTCGTTGTATTTCTTTTGTTTTGTTCCTTGTGTTCTCCATTTAGATTCTCTTCAGCTGTTATCTTCTTGTCCTGGGATATTCTCTAACATTTTCCCTGTCAAGTGTCTCACTCTTTCGCCTCATTCTTTATCCCTGCCTCTCGTTTCTTCTCAATCTCTCTCCTACCCTCCAATCATTCCAGCTTTTCAACGCCTCCTTTTCCCTCTCATCTATCATCTCCTATCATAAATATTATCTATTACGTTCATCATTACCTCCTCCCCCCCCCCCCCAACCCAATGGTTGGTCTTAACATTGTGATGATCCCTTTTCCAGTACGAGTTTCGGGCCGTATTTACCGCTGGCCCTATCATGAAACCAAGCAAGTGTGGATGAGATAGTTTTACAGAAAAGCATGAAAACTCAAGGATCAATTATTTGCCTTGAAATGTATTCCTTACTTTAAAGAAATTTATTTCTACAAATATATATTTGAAAGTTACACTTCCCCTTAATCAATAGCAATAAAAGCCAATTTGAGTCCATAGAATATTTGGCAAAAATGAGGTGTTACCTTTAGTTGTGGGAATACACTCGGACAGTTTCCAGCGAGGGCCAGCAATTTACAATGCCATGTGCTATTCTGCTGTCCAAAGGCCTTTTTCTACTTTATTGTCTGTATGAATTTGTCTCACACTTAATTCTTTTATGTCAAAGGCATATAGACGTATCTGCTACCGAAATAATAGTTTCTGGTGTGGCAAACGCATAAATAGAAGCAATTATATAGTTACGCCACACAAGTTCTTTGCGTTTTTCTCAAAAGTATGAAATGAGCAGATAAGTCGCTCTGCCTTTGCATTGTAGTATTGGCCTTCCTTTTTTTTATTGGCCGTCACGAGCGTGAACATCCATTTGTGATGAAGTGTCATCTCTCTGAGATTGCATAAACTCTTATCTGACCCCTTTACAATACACCTAGCCATAGCCATACCTGTTCCCTGAACCAGCGGCAACTGGCAGATCAAACATCACTAGGCAAGGGAAGCATTAATCATTAATCTTCTGTTCAGACTTTGCTTACGATTAAATGTGAAAGGACAGTAATAATTGTATTGATTTCTGCAATTAACGTAAAAACCAACAAAATGATAATTGTTCATGCTTCTGGCTTTGAGAGATTTTAACTATGACAGGGCTGTCATTTATTATGTTGATTTCCATAGATAAAATCGACAGAACTCCCAGTTTTATTCTAATGTCCTGGCTTTGCGACAGCTTAAATACGACAAGACCAGTATAATTATATTGATTTCCATAAGTACGACCAAAAAGAACTCCCATCATCTTGTGGCAGCAAGTTTTAAGCGACGAAAGTGAATATGACAAATGAACGAAGCGGAAGTAAATTTTTGTTTCCTGTTCACTGACTCACGCTTAGCAAGTGATCTTTAGTATCGGGGTTTTAAATTACCAATCCTCAAGCAATCCGGACACCACAGTGATTCACCAAAAAAACAAACAAACAAACAACGCACATGCAATTTCCTTCCCCTTTTCCCCCCGTCTCCGCCAGCTATCGACCATCAAATAAGCTAACTATCACACTAGTGTTTGCCTGATGTTCTTCCATCGAACCAATGTTGTCCACACCAGGATAAATCAAGTAGTTCATTTTCTTCCAGAATTGTGTGTCCCGTGATCTTGACAATTTTCAGGAATATAGCCCGGACGCGTTTTCATAGAAACGACCAGGCCGTCGTTCATGGCGGGCAATGCCATATTCCACTCTCGTCCTTTCTCCCCCACCATCAATTATCGATTTTCTTCTCTGTTTCTCCGATTCCCCCCTGGTTTTATTTTAGCCTCGCAGGCGAACCCCATGTATTTCCCTTCCTATTAGTTATTTAACACCATGCCACAACGGCAGTACAAGAAATTCTTGTGGAGTTGTCATCAAGCAAGGATCAAATACCACCAGCCTAAGTTTGGCCATGTTAATTTGACAACCTAACGAGTGAGTGGTTTGGGAAACCAGGGTGATAAGAGGACGAGACGGAGTCTGAGGCTGTCTCGCGGCACGGGACCGTGTGGTGTAAGTCGCAAGCTCGTGGGTTTTTTAGCCTTTGCTATCAGTGTATGGGTCAACTTTTCGTGGAAGCCATGTCCTGAAAGGTATGTACGTTACGAATCTTGCACATTACCTCTTGTAAGTAATCCACGTATTGTAGGATAATTTTTATGTCGTTCATGAAAGGGAATTTGGTCCATAATTATGTTGCGAATTTTGAGAGAGACGATAAAGAACGAATAACAATGCGGACTGAATGTTGTACCATACCGGGACATTTGGGGAGAGGACAAAAGGGGGGGGGGGGGGGAGGGGTGGAGATGAGGATAGGATTAATTTAAGAAAAAAACAATCAACAGCCATTGTAATTTGTTAAAATATAACTACTGCATATGGCTACGTGGTGCGTGTCTCATAGTTGTATTTCTGTTGTTTACTTCCCTGTCAAAATACCATCGTTCTTCTTTTGGCCAATGACCTTTCAATTATTGTATACAACATCGTCTCTAAGTTACGCGTGTGAGGGAGGTCTCCTTAAAAAAAAAATCCTAGCGAAGGAAGGTCTTTCATGCCATATTGTTTTCCTTCTGTATAAATGCACTTGAGAAACGCAGCAATGTTCTGGAAAAGTGTTAATTTATAGAAGTAAAATAATAAAATCATTTGATCATTCCTAACATATTTCGTTTGTGAGGAAAATAGCGAGACATGACTTGTACTGTATAAGTTTAGTTGTTCAAATGCTGTCCTCCATAATCTCTTCTCCTCTTCTGATTCTATTCATAACAGCCCCTTTGTTAGACACGTATATAAATCTTAGTGTCGGTGTCCATTTACTTTCCACATTGTGTGTTAAAAATCTGAAGTCAAACTGCAGTGTTAAGGTTACATTTAAGACATTCATACTTGTCAAATTTGTCCTCGTTTAGCCACCATGGGAGTTTTCAACAGTGGCGCTGGGGAGTTGGAGGTGGGGACGGCGGGGAGGGGAGGGGGTGAGTGTCAGGAAGGAAGTTCGATACTCAGGCATGAAATACCAGTGTTAGATCTGATGTTCTAAAGCAACTTCACTGCTATAAAACACCATGACAGGCTTATACCCCCTCTTTCCACCCCACTCTCCCCACTTGTATAGTTTTTATGGTATTACAATTGTTTTATGACCTGACTTCCTGCACAGCCTTGATAAAACGTGAGGCGTTTTTTTTTATTGCCATGGGTTTGCAATTTATTATAACAGATATGATTATGTGAATAAGTGTACGTTTGACTTTATTTGGCTGGCCAATTGTTTAATAAGTTAATTAGTTACAATGTGTTTTGTGCTTAAAAAGTATCGGACCCTCCCCCCCTCCCCCCACACACACAATTATGTGCCTTTTCATTGGACGTGTTATCTTTTGTTTTAGGCAATAACTTCATTAAAAGTTACCTGCCTTTTGTAGTAGGTTGATATACAGTCATTCTGGCTTCCATAGTTCAATATTCTAACTCGGGACATTACGCATGCATGTTTATAGCTGAAGCCTGAATTATGGAAAGCGGTGCTGTCTGTGTTAGTGGTGCTTTGTTTTGTTTTACAATCCAAGTGCTTGAGAAAGGATTGAGTATCCTACTATAAAACAGAATTGTTGTATTCTTCTTCCTGGAGCCCTTGCGTTGTTTTGTCATTGGGAGTTGAAAGTTAAACCGGGAAAAAATACCTGGCAGAGGAACAACATGTCCTGTCGAAAGTGGACTCTTTAGCCCTAAGAAGTCTTGTCTCGCCGACTCGGTGCAAATGCACACACACAGCACACGAACACACACATACACGGACGCACGCACGCTCAAAGAAACAAACTGGGCTAAACCGCCAGGATTTTTGTCAACCTTGTTTGCTGAGAGTACACCCTTCTCCACTGCAACGCAGGATTGTCAAAATTTTGGGTAACAGTTCCTTCGTAAAATCAGGTCAGGTTTCCCTTATCTAATTTACGATTAACATAATTGTTGACTGGGGCATTCCGTTCCATGATTTTATGTTAAAGAAATCAAGGTTGGTTTAATTTGAATTCTAGTATAATTATAAACACTGGCATTTAACATTATTATGCTTGTGTCGTTTATCTGAAGTGTACTTGTTCCTGCATCCTGCACTAGACTAGAGATCTGAAGAGGACTGCATTGTGTACATCGACGGGCCTTGACATTGCCCCAGATCCCAGTTTATAATTACACATAAAGCCTGTAATATAATATACTGTGCCACTGCGCATAGTTCTTAGGGCTGACGTACAAAACGCAAAGCAAGAAGACGGAAGAAAAGAATGAGATCGAGTAGGCCTACAGGTTAGGGGAATGAATTAGGAATGAGAATTCGTGTTTGGTGCAGATGGGAAGAATGGATGGATGGATGGATGGATGGATGGATGGATGAATGAATGGATGGATGGATGGATGGATGGATGGATGTGTCACAAATCCCAGACTGGGAGATGTAATAAGTTATGACAGGACAACAATCACGAACGAACAAGTTTAACACTTAACAGAACAACCCATCAGACTCACACATTTATTAAACATAATTATACAGAGAATAGCGCAATTACATACATTATATTATTGCATTTAACTGCCGTACAACGGCCTTATTCCCACATGCACTCTTCCTCGGATCCACAACCCGGTAGTTACTTCCTAAAGACACTTCGGCCTCAGCCTCTCCCCTCAGGGTCTTAATAGCACATTAATAATTCACTGGCACCGCAGTCTCTCAATATCACCTTCCTATTGCCATAACACCTTAGCATTCCACTAGCACCTCAGCAGGGCAATAGCACATTATCATTTCAATAGCCCATCAACATGGCAATAGTACATTATCATTTCAATAGCCCATCAACATGGCAATAGTACATTATCATTTCAATTAGCACATTCACGCTCATATCTACGTCCCTGTCCGTGGCCAGACTGCCACGACTTTATGTGCCTCTACTGTCCTGCACCGACAGCCTCACTCTTGGCCTATGTGTGGCCTCCGGCCCTATGCTGGCCTATCCCCTGTGCTCACCGAGGTGGCTCTTCGGCCCGTCCCCGACACCTACAAGAATAACATTACATTGGTATAATACCATACCATTTCTATTCACTCCACCTCTCCTTACAACCCATGAAGCGTACACACAATAGTTCACATTTCACTCACCAAACATCTTACGGTAACACACCTCCATCGTAGTACACAATACTCACTCGTGCTACAAATCCATGAACTCAACTTTCATCTATCGCTCATGGCGCACATTGCTATATCCAATATCAAGGACTTCCACATTCCTCACATATACTTATTTACATCATGGTAATAGACGAATATAATACATCAATCATAATTATCAATCATCGTTTCACCTACCAGTCATCACTGGAAAAAACTCTCTCACTAGTCTTCCGACTGCTCCCCTTATGTTCGCCCACTGGGCTTTCTCTTGCGTCCGCTCTTTAGGACGTTCTAACTTGCAGTGATAGTAATACAGCGCTCTCGCCTCATTCAGACCCCCACCACTCATAACATGACCTTTCCCTTACTTGTCTACGTGCGTTAATTTTACTCTCCTCCTTTCCCCCCGTAATTATTAACTATCGCTCACTCCACTCGTGACAGGATGAATGGGTGGGTGGATGGACGGTAGATGGGTGGATGGATGGATGATGGATGGATAGATGAATGGATGAATGAACGGATGGTGGATGGATAAATGAATGGACGGATGGATAGATGAATGAATGGATGGATGGATGGATGGATGGATGGATGGATGGATGGATGGATGAATGGATGGATGGATGGATGAAAGGGGTGGGTGAATGGGCGGAGTGAGGGAAGGAGGGATGTACAGATAGTAAGAGAGAAGAGTTGATGGATAGATAGATAGATAGATAGATAGATAGATAGATAGATAGATAGATAGATAGATAGATAGATAGATAGATGAATGGGTGGATGGATCGAGGAAAGGAGTAATGCCTGCATGGAGTGAGAGAAGGATGAATAAATAGATGAAGGAGAGCATGGGTGAATAAATGCTCTGATAAGAACCTGCACGAAGTGTTTAAGAGTTAGGCCTCTAATTAATAGATACATCGATCCACTGATAGAATAATAGACTTTGTATCAGTCCATCAACATTTTACATTTTATCAATCGGTTTCCTGCACAGTAGATAAATATTTGAAGGATGCTGTTTTTGGTGCCATAGGCCCGCGGGTTCCCGTACTTAAATTGATACAGTCTCTACTTGTATTGTGTGGTTAGCTTTCAAATTAATGAGCGTTGGAAAACTAGCCAGAGCAGAACGGAGGGCTCTTTACCTGTGCATACTAATTTTATGAAGTGCTGTTTGTATGAAAGTAGAAAAGAATGACTTTACACTGTAGCCGGCGGCTTGTAAGTTTAACAGAAATAGTAAACGTTTGTGGATTGTAACGAGGCAAACGAATTTATTACTGAACGACAGCATCTGCTCAGTTCTTAGTGGAAAGACCAAACATTTGGTTTCCATGTTGCAATATTCGTGACCTAGGCCCTTGTTTGTTCCAGCTCTGCTTTTTGCATAACGGAGAAATTCGATCTGAAACGTTTGCGCTTTCAGAATTGTTATAAGGAGTTAGAATAAATCGGAACCGTGAAACAGCTTGATAAATACCACAACGCACTTTAAACAAGTGTCAATGTATGTATTTATCATACCTCTTCTACAAACTAAAAGATCTCCTGTTTTTCAGAAAATGGAAAAACAGCAAACAAAGAACTAAGGTCACGTATCGGAAATGTGATCAATACGAAATACGTCCGATCAATTCAGTACAATGAGTCTATGGGAAAAAATTGTAAAAGGGCCATATTGATTACTGAATAGCCCGCATGGATCTTGCTAAATATTGACCAGTAGTCACGTTTATTGTTGTTTGACGCCAACAACGCCAAGATAAAATAATAAGATATAGAGCAAAAAAAGAAAAAAAAAAGAAAAAGGAATTTTGTTTGATTATCTAGAATTTTGCAGCCGCTAACTTGTAGTCATAGCGATGAATCGAGCATATTTCTTTGTCTGAGACGTTAGGCACAAAAATGGGTGCTATGGTTGGCCATTGTTGTTCAAGCGAAGACTGTTGAGTATAGCAGCCCTTGTCCGTCATTCAAGTTCCAGTCCAATGGAGTTTATTGTTTTGAATAAGATATATATATATCTTTTTTATCTTTGTGGCCCGTGAGTCATGCATGAGAAGCCATAAGTCATGAAAGAACAGTCTTTCTATTCTGTCCTCTGTGTCCTTTAGTTCTCTTTATTGTCCATGTGTTGAAATTCTCAACAATTTCTGTTCTTTATTCCTCTGGTGTTGTTAAGGTCATCATCATACCTGATGGACGAACTATTATTCGCAAGTCCTAGGCTGACACCCCCGAGAAAAAAAAGTCTTTCACCCATGTTATTGTTATGAATAGGCAGTCCAAACTGCCCCGCTAAAGGGGCGAAATCCCGTTTTGGCATAATTTTAGGGCATGTAGATGGTCTGTTGTTGGGTCGGGCAACAACCGTGGAGTGGCCTACTCGGATATTGTTGTTGAAGTTGAACTATAGAGCAGAGAAATCTGGCAACGAACAGGAAGTGAAGATCAAAGAGAGGGGAATAACGGACTCATAGATAAGACAAACAACTTGGCAACTTTGCAAAAGATTGGGGATTTGTACACACAACTTCTTCTCCAAGATACCCACAATCAAACGGAGCAGCTGAGCGAGCAGTACAGACTGTGAAGAACATGCTGAAGAAAGCGAAAGATCCCTATGTGGCCTTACTCAACTACAGAGCTACTCCTCTTCACAATGGTTATACTCCCAGCGAATTTCTGATGGGTCGGAAAATACAAACCAAGATGCCAATCCTCCAGGATAAACTTCTACCATGTACACCTCAACACCGAGAAGTTCAAAATAAAGAAAACAGATACAAAGAGAACCAACGAAAAAACTTCAACCAACGACACAGAACCAAAGAACTACCTGAACTTGATCCAGGAGATACAGTCTACATGAAGGACCTTCAAAGAGAGGGAGTGGTAGTGGGAAAACACCATAGCCCACGGTCATATTTGGTCAAAACAAACCAAAGTTCAACCCCACTTCGTCGAAATCGAAAACATTTGATAGCGGCACCACATCAGATCGAAACCCCACGAGATCACACCCTACTTCACCAACCAGAGGTCAACCTCTAACATCGGAGAGGAACGGAACCTCAACACCTGGAGACACATCAACCCCAGTCCAGCCTGACTACCAGACAAGCAGATATGGTAGACACATCAGGCCACCAGACAGGCCTGTCCTGTAAACGAATCACCAGGAAGGTGATGAAAACATGTACATAGTGTTCGACGCATTTGTTTATAGACATTCAAGTTCAGTTCAGTTTCAAGTTGAGACATTGTGGACAGTATCCAATTAGTCAAGACGACTTTTAAACTTTATGTTGTGACAAAAGCGGCTAACATACACGACGAACTATACTTGGAGGGGGAGATGTGGAGTGGCCTACTCGGATATTGTTGAACTATAGAGCAGAGAAATCTGGCAACAGGAACAAGAAGTGAAGATCAAAGAGAGGGGAATAACGGACTCATAGATAAGACAAACAACAACAACTACCTTTTCAAAAAATATTCAAATCCACCTTTTCCAATCTTCACACGTTTTTCCGAGCAAACAAATAGTGTTGGACTATTATATGAATATTAAAGGACCCTCTGCGCAGTTTTGCTCGGTGTCAGTTACTTTACTGTCATGACGAATTGTTATTTCACAATGGTCACTGTTAAATAACGCCGGGAAAAAGACGCCACATACAGATCATCAGTCATATCTGGCCAGCGAGTGAAAGATTCAGCTCGATAATTGATTAATTCCTTGGGGTGGATTTGAGTGCCTAAGTGATGAGCCTTACTCGAACAAACCAACCAGCAATTTCACACAAAATATATACAAGTAGTAGTGCCCAATGTGGTTATCTTATCAAAGACGTCTTTAGAAATGGATGGCGCATTAATCTGAATTGCAAAACAACAAAACAAAACATAGGTTACCGGTACGGGGAAGCTGGGGGGGGGGGGGTGGGGGGAGATTACAGGTCCAAGTATCAATAGCCCAATTTCTTCGACACGAATATCGACAGCATTTCTATTCATAATCATGTCAATTAGTTCACAGACTTTGAAACTTCAACAGAAACAAGTACTATTTAAGTAATTTGTTCAGGGTATTGCAGAAATTGTGGTAAAATTTCTTTAAAGTAGGTGAACGCTTAAAAAACTAGAACAACAGCAGCAACGAAAGTATAAAAAATCCCACAGTAAAATAAGTAGACATGTCACTGGTAATCGTTGCAGAAAACGAAATTTTTGACGAACTTGAGATCATTTTGAAAACGGCACATTTAGTGATAATTTCTGTACACTTTATTCGACCCTCTTTCCCGCTTTATTAATTTTCTCACGTTCCCAAAGACTAAGAGTAAGACTAACGTGAACCTAACGGAACACACCACTGGCTCATGAATTGGGAAGTGGTCGCCTTGAAAACCAATCTGTCCCGCTGTCTGATTAGGTGGTTATCACGCTGTCTAGTTTACGCTATGTTATCAGTGGCGATTGCCCAAGCTGGCAATACGTCAAGGCCTTCGTTCTTATGACGCAGTAAAGCCAGGAAAACTGATGAATTTTTAATGGCACTGTAGCCCATTTCTGTTTTTAATGTATAAACTATTATTGTCCATTAAAAGAAAAAAAAAAGTAAAAACATAATAATAACAGTAACACATGCAGAGTGGTTGTGCGTTTTGGTGATGTCTCAATGTCGGAGTATGAATGTAGTTTTGCAGCACTGGTGCTTACACGGAGAAAAATTGCACGGGTATATCCATAACAGGCAAAATATAAGTGTACGTATTAGGATGTATTGTATGATCTTAGTTCACACCTCATCCCACTTGCTTTGCTCAAATCTTGACCACAAGAACAAGACTAATTCAAATCTAACTTAATTTCAAATCTAAGTTCCTGCTTGTGAGAACGGGGCTTTTACCAGCCAAAACTATCATGTAACATTGCTTATTTTTAGAGGACTGGGCCCCTGAGAAATGCGACCCCCGATTGGCAGGGTAAGGGTTACGTCTAGGATTAATATTAGTCATAACGCCAACCAGAGACCCCTTTTAGTTTTCCCGCTGGCTATTCCAAAGTCTTAAATATAGCCGGAGTTATAGTACTTCGTTGTCTGCGTATTAGTCATGCTGGGTCTGCACCTAGTCTCCTAACATATAATATTAATATAATTATGTCTGTGTGAGAATTTTAAAACAATTATCCAACGGGCTTGACGTAAAAAAAAATACTGATAGTGAAAACTGTAAACATGCAATTCGTTGGTGGCATGGATGAACCTTTGTGGCACCTAGACAAGGAAGATCCCAGTTGAACTTGAAAAATTGACAGATGTCACAGCCATCACAGTTTTAAGGCCACAAGACCTAGTGCTGTAAGTACCCGTTTGAAATGGACTTCTTAATGTCAGTGTTCGTGAAAAAATTCTATGAACATGAATTTCCGAAAGGCAACAGCTGTGTTCATTATTACGCCCTTTGTATGATATTGATAAAATGCTTGGAGATCGATATCGCTTCACAATTCCCATGAGTTAGGAAATAGTCAAATACCGTGTCCGAGTCAGCGACCTTTCGGGCTCGTACAGATCCTGAAAGAAATGGGCCTAATTAGACTGTAAACAGTGCGCTGTTATAAGTAATAGGAACGTTGAAGTTTGCTTTGTTAAAGGCATACTCAGATGGAATAAGCATGATATTCATTCAATATGGAAACCCTTTAGTACTTTGTAGCACTCATAAATTTATATAACTACGGAGGACAAGCTTCCTTGCTTTCCTTAAAATCTGAAGTTCGTGTTTCCAGCATAACAGTGTCTGGATGCATTTTATTATCTATTAAAAATAATAATAACAATTTTTAAAAAGAATGGCATATGTTGCCACACACCGAGCCAATGAAATTCATTTTCAGCGTCTACTTAGCTGAGGCACAATCAGATTTTCCATATTCATCGCAAACAAATGGCAGTCACAAAATATCACACGCCTACAACGTTTATCACACTTTGAGATACATGTATAAACTGGCATCATCTTTAGAGTCGTTAGAGTGTTTTTTTGTTAATTTTTAAAACCACGTTTAGCCTTGCAACTTCGGTGAATCAGGAACATTTTGATTTGACAAGAATAAAAAATACTCTACTTCAAAAACAAACAAACAAATAGCTCAAGCCAAGTGATGATGACAATGATGATGATTATGATGATGTTTATGATGATTGAAAGTTCTCGTGGGCATCAGCCGAATGTGATGATACATGTATTAATGATAAACAATAGCAGAAAGTGAACGACATAGGGTCCTGTTGCCATTATACAACAAAAATGACACCAAAAAAACCCCAAATATGAACATTTAAAAACAACTTAACTTTTTTTTTCTTTAGCTACCTGGATCAAAGACAATGGACGTACATTATGATGTTGTACATTTTGTCAAAACACCATACTTAACCCCACTCATTATGTCGAAGATGCAACAAAAAGCGACGCTGAGATTTCGGTCTGGGCTACTTGACAGTGTCGGATCGTGTTTGAAAGGAATGTTCACCACAATCTGGAGTGTATTTTTTCTTTTTTATCGGCATTTTACTTTTCCTGCTGAAAATAGACAGTAAATAGATGAACCCTGCATATCAAGAATGTCTGCTACATTGAAATAAAAAAAAAAAACTTAATTTATTAACGGTTACCAAGACAATTTAAGCGGGCCAGAGAGATAAACGCATAAACTGCCATAGCCAAAAACAAGAAAAATGGTCTTGTTTAAATATAATATTTGATGATGGATAATTTCAATGACGTCGCAAGTGCTCACATCCCAAACAAACAACAAACAAATATACGAATTAACAAATCAACCCTTGCTTGAAGATTGAACTGCACCTTCAAACGGGTACATATCATTTGGGGAACTAAAATTTTAAAACTTCTCATTTGGGGAACTGCTATTTGGGGGAACTCCTGCTCGATACAATCCTATTCGATATTATCGAATCAGTGTTGGGAAAAAGGGACATCTCTGATCACTTCATTGCATGAGTGATTTTGATAGTAAGCGGGCAGAATGTGCAGTTGGGCAGAAAGCAAAATTTCATTCAAAGATACACGTTTGTTGAGTTGTTGAGTGCATCATTTGACAAAGTGAGTTGGCCTCAGTTGTTTTTTTTGTTGTTGTTGTTGTTGTTATCTTTGTTGTTGATGTTGTTAGTGTGCGAAACGAATGGGATATATAAAGCAAGCCAAGCCAAGTCCAAGTTTAGTTGCAAGTAATTTTGCCTGTTATAATGGAGCTGTACACAATGGAGACTTGCAAAGGAAAGCCTGCGGTTCTTTTATACGGATTTATGTACAGATTAAAGAAAGAGACGGACACCTATAAACTCTGGACATGTCCGAAGAGCACTTGTCGAGGAAAACTGTCGACTGAAGCAATTTATTGGAAAACAGAAGAGGCAATGAACTTGGTGTTAAAATATCGACACGGAGAGAAAGTATTTGTCGAAATAGTATCGACAGAAATTGGTTCCCCAAATGCACTGTTTTTGATAGTTCCCCAAATGAGAAGTTTTGCAGTTCCCCAAATGATATGTACCCCTTCAAACACTGGTTTGTTTTGGATTTGCGCCTGTTTTGATTATAGCAACTGTTCGAGATGAAGCCCTGGAAAATTGAATCTGAAGACATCCATTAGAGAATGTAGACAGAGGACCATTTCAGACAACGAGAATAAGATTGTGTTGATTAAAAAAAGACCTCAATGTTACGATGTTGCTGTCCCAAATGTTACGGATTTGGGGGGAATCCGTCTACTTAAGGTTTCGACTGCATTTAAATCGAGAGGTATTTAATATCTAAAACTTTCGTACCATGCCACACACTAAGAACAATCTGAATATGTTTCATAAACAGACCTGCAGGGCCACAAATTTAATTACATTAATTACCCTAACAATTTTGTCTAGATCTATTATATAGTAAAGACAACATCAGCAGCATCAAATCCAAATTCAATAATACTTCACTAGAATTCTACTCTAGATTCCTATAATATTATTATACTTCTGACTCACTAGCAATCTAAGTACTAATTATATATATCTCAGATCTGGTCTGCCTACTATATATCAATCAATACACTAATATTGTCTCTGGCGACAATGTCATCTCAGCCATTTGTGCCTAACGCTTATAATAATCGAGCCCGTCAATACAAACTGACGTAGTTAAGTCTAGAGATCTACTCTAGGATGGGCTGGCAATGCCCAGCCTCATCCAGACAAATCAATCACAATTCACAGATGTGTATGCCATACATTTATACTAGTTGCAAGTCTATATATATCTTTATCTTGCATCCTTGGGTAGCACTCCTAGTATATGCGGCAATCCTGTCCTACTGGATAACTTATGTTCAGCTCCTCGTTCATGGTTGAGTCATCAATAGACAAACACTTACGATTAGTCCCTGGTGTTAGAGACCAGGGAACGATGGACAATAGCGGTGGGCATATCTCATTCAGGCATATGGATTCATCTCAAATGTCTATAGTGGACTAGACATGAAGTCGTACAACGCTTTTATGATTCTTCAGGCAGAATCGTGCCGACGCCTGCACAGATTGGAGTTTTCTGTATGGAGTGCAGGATATATGTCTGGGCAGACTTTTATACTGTCTAGCCACCTGCAACTGCCGTCCAAATCCCTAGATTTCATTGGTGCGGTCAGCTCCGAGCTGAGCTCGCAGTATAATTTATTCTATTGTATAAGTCGGTTACGGCCTTGCACTAAAACAGACAAGGTCAATTTAAAATGTCAAAACAACTACTGAAATCTTTAAATCCTCGTGCTTTCTACATTTTATGCACGAATTTCTGAACGCGACTAAGCGTCTTAAACTATCTATCCTTATTCGCCCCTTCTCTTCCCTTCTAAGTGTTCATCAAAATCACAGGGTCGAGAACGGCTCTGTCACTCCTAGCTATACATTTATTCTATCTCGCCCCACTTTCTTTCCATCTCTAAAACAAAAGTGTTTCAAACAAACTGTTCACGAGAACAGCTCAAGGACAAATTACGCTGGTTAGAATTAACAAGTCGTGAAAATTTACTCACTGAACTCGTGACCTAGCACGGCATTTATGGACTTAATCTGTTCTTGACACTCAACATGATCGGGAATCAACAAAGAAGACAACAGATGAACCAATCACGGGAGGACAAATGGTTTCTCCAGTTCAATGAATAGTCCACAGTTTTACCAGTTACAGATCTTTCACATTTCATAATAAATTGTGTTTATTCTTTGCTCAACCACTGGATATTGAAAAGAATCTGTTGAAAAATATGGCAAGCTATATATAGCGAAAAACAACGCCTGCATCTTCTGACATTAACATGAAATTGCCTGTATACATGTAGTCTGTGTTTTCTTTAAGACAAAAACTTGTGCACACATATATACCATTCAGGCACGTTCCCCATATTTTTGGCTCGCAGCAGGGCACTGGTATTTCATTCACGAAATGCAGTTTTACTTTCTTACTGGCTGTCAAATGTTCGTACATATTTCTTGTCTTTTAATCAAACCTCAATAAGAAAACAAATATCCTATGTTTCTCTATTTATTGTGCCTTGAAGAAAAATCCAGTGACTTAAAATATTGACCTATTTTACTGCACTATTTTTTTCGTGCATCTCATTACATTGTACTGTATTTTTACGTTTATAAATCTGAATCTGTTTCTTATGAATGTATATCAGTGTAATACCAAGTAGACAATTTTTGTCTCTTGGGAGACTGCTGCGCTGTCCATGTAAAGACCATTTTAAACAGAAAATTATCATGACTGAGCAAAATCGTTCGGGCAGGAACTGTTACCTGCCAAATGAAAGCAAAAAGATATGACGCAAAAGTGGTGCGTTTGGGTGGGAAAATGTCTATTATTTTTTCATCAACGACATAATCGTAGTCTTTTACTTGTCTTGAGGAGTGAAGGACCTTATGGCCCAGGGTTTTCGTCCTTCACACGAAATCATGTTACAATAACCTTTTACATGACGAGGAGATCTTCTTTCTCCTCCATTTCATGTCTTCTTGTTCCACATGTTATTTATGCACATTTATTTGCCCTCTTTTACGAAACTTTCAATCACATTTTTTTTTAACGCATGGCATTTATCTATCCTCTCTGGGCATTATCAGTCTTTGAGAGTATGAAATAATACTGTGTGACTAACAAAATACAATACATCTATGTCTCTGTCATGCCATGGAAAAAGAACGTATTCGTAAAAAAAAAAAGTTTTCACAGAGGACGCAAAATACTTCGCTTTGCGTCCCGTTTGGCCTCGCCTGTTCAGTTTCCATTTTGTGATGACCAAAAGCAACAATAATTAAATCGTGTTTTCATGAGTACGGCAACAGAAACGTCAAAAACCCATCAAGTAGTAAAAAGAAAAAGTGTTTCCATGTGTACGGAAACGACATTAAGCTGGGTTCTCATATGTAGGGCCTACAGAAACGGCAATGGCTACGTAAACGTTCAAAACCTTTCAAGTAGTGAGATAAAAAGAATGTTTTTGTGCTTTCGGGAAGGCAATTTCTGTACAAATGGAAACACTCTTTCTTTTTACTGCTTAATAGATTGTTGACGTTTCCTTTGCCTTTTCCGTTTCCCTACACATGAAAAGCTAGCTTTAATCGTAAACAAAAAATCTGTCCCATTTAGGAAGACTCAGCATATTTCATTTAAATTAATATTAAAAAGTGAATTTGATCAAGACTGGCTCAATCGGTGGTTTTCCGTGTCACAGCAGATCTGGCTGCAAGATTTTTCGAGCTGACTGAGAATGGGTAATAGTGGATGATGATTCATAGAGGATAATTTTATAGTGAAAACTGAGAGCAATACGTCTTTGACTCCATTTTTCAACACAAAACACGTTACCTCAATATAACGAAAGCTAACGAAATGCATTATTGTTTGAAAGGGTTTCCGAAGCTTTGTTTCCAAAATCTCATTTCTGTGGACACAGAATTCGAAATGTAAGCGGGAAAAAAAAATTCTTCAAAGGGCAATATCACAAGGTGTAGATTTAGAAATAATCATTTCTTGCATCGGACTGTGTTGTATTCGACATGGAGCCGAGAAAACATGGAGGTTGTCTTTAAACAACCGAGGCGAAACTTTATCAGATAATAAGCATAGAAACTGTAGTATCATTAATAACGATGACACCGGCAATCATCACACCAACAAAAATGCCAACAGCAAGACTGCTGTGAACACAAAGATAGTTAACAGAAAATGTTTGTTTTTTTCGTCTATTGTGTAATGTCCCAATCAGAGCGTTTGTGTAAGAGTGGGAAGATGGTGTGCCCTTAAGATTCACTACGATAACTTAATGAAATGGTGCTTAAGATAGTTATGATAATGTCATAACCAGCAATAGGAAACGGGATGTTTGCATCTGTGTGCAGAGTTAGGATTAACTTAGATTAGTCTGTAAGGTCCACTAATCAGCGTGATTATAGTTTAGTTTAATGGTAAATTCAAGTCAGATCATTCTACAGTATTATTCATTTGGTACTTACCTAGCAGAAACAAGAATACTAACAATTCATGTTGTGTTTACTGTCATCATCTCATCACCATCCAAATCATCATCCCCACCACCACCACCATGATCATCTACATGATCGTCATCATCATCACCACCATCAACAAGCAGCAACAACATCTGCTTTGGCTAGTAAAATCCATCATGGACATTAGATAATCAGATAATTTAAAACAATAAACAACAATTCACTTGAAACGCTCGTAATCACAACAGGAGGAACAATGGTGGCAGCAATACAACTACAGCAAAGCACAACAATAACAACAACAAACACAACAACAATAACTTCTTGTACCGGTAATAAACATGTCTCGTTCTCAAGAAATTCGCTGGATTGTGGCTGTAGCCAAGTTGCTCACAACTACAAAGCAAGGATACACGGCCAGAACGCCACGAAGAGTCTTTTCAGCCATCCGTTCTTTCTGTCACTTCTCCCAGCGCTGAGATAATTCATCTTCTCCAATCTCCCGCGTCTTTCCTTCATCATGAGCAAGGCTAATCAGTTTGTCATCGTAATTTCAGTATGGAGACGAAAGGGAGCACCACTTGACCACGTTAACCCAAGCCTAGACGCTGAGGGTTGACGAGGGGAAAAATATACTACTGCCGCCCCTTCTCTGATCTTTTCCCATGTCATCCGACACCTCGTATTTTCAGCTTGAGCAAAGAAATTATCCTCTAATGTCGGATTATATTTAGAAATAGAAAAATATCGTTCGAGTGAATAAAATTAAAGAGGACGCACCTAGACATAGGATTTTGGGAGCTACTTCTTTACACTTGTGCCATTTTGCGGAAAGGAACTTTGCAAGGAATTAGCTGGCGTTTGGAATTCAAATTAAGAAAAGTGATTGTTCACAATTTCAGTGATTCAGTGCGTATTTGAAAGGGTTTCAACGCCCAAACAAAGGAAAACGAGTGAGCAGGTGAAAAGTATTACGCGTGTAGTGAGGAATGTGACCAAGCAGTTAAGAGTTTTCAGACACGCGCCTGTTGAATTTTTGCTCAAAAACTCTTTCATTCACCAACTGTTTACGAGACAGAGCATGGGAGATACATAATATAAACATTCCACGAGAGATTATGTAAATAAAATATTAAGACCTATCCTCTTCGGGGTTCTATTCACTCCCTTTTACTTGTTGAAAACCTGTTTTTCCCTCTGCCTTCCATTGCTAAGGCAGGTTCTGTTTCATAGTCATATAAATATTTTGTTTTCCACTACACTCCTGAGGAAAAATGCGTATTCTGTATTGTGTTTTGATTTTGTGCGCTTTTCATTTACATACATGTGAAGGTAAGGATATTAATTCTTTCTCTCTCTCTCTCTCTCTTTCCCGTTCTCTCTCTCTACTTCTCTCGTTCTGTCTGTCTGTCTGTGTTTTATACTGCCACAGACACTCTCTCTCACTATTTAACTGAGCTGTCTGTCTCATTGTCAAGAAACTGCGTATCCTGTGTTGTTTTTCTCATTTCTGTGCAATTTTAATTTATGTCTAAATGTAATGATATTAGCTTTTTTTTTTTTTCTCTCTCTCTCTCCCTTTGTCTCTCTTTTTCTCCCCCTTTCAGTATACATCTCCCCTCTTTCTCTTTATTTCTCTCTCTGTCTCCCCCCGTCTCACTGTTTGTCTGTCTGTCTGCATGTATATTTTCCCGTCCGTCTTTCTATAAATCTGCTATATTTCTCTCAGTGTATTTGTCTGCCTACTTCCCCGCTTGTCCTGATCTATTTGTGTGAAAATTGTGTTTATCACCACTCCCACTTGTGGGGTCTTCGTTTACCCGAGTACCAAATGCAGCAGTCAAAAGAGTTTACGTTTTCAATTTTGCGATGTATAGTATTAGTTTGAATACAACCATGATAAGACGGAAATGGAAGTAGAAGATATTACAAGAAGAACAGATATTGACCCAATATTTAAATCTCTATTGAAATAAAAGCGGATTCATTAAGCAACAACAACAACAAAGCAAAAACAAAACCATAAAGTAAAAATATTTTCAAATATATTGAGGGTGGTACTGTACAAAGTTAGTCTCTCTGTCTGCAGGAGACCTGTACGACATCTTCGGGCCATGTTGCCACGAGGGTGTGCAATGGTCGTCAGCCAGTTACCGATGTGACAACTACCCAGGTCCAGTCATGAATATTTCTGACAATGACCAGGCTGCTTGTCTATCTATCATCGAGGTAAACATCTATTCTTCTTTCCGGTCATTTTATGCATTCTTTCGTCTTTTCTTTCTTCCTGTCGCCACACGTTCTGTTGTTCCTCACCCAGTGTTCTTTACGTCTACATACTGCGCCCATGTGCGCTTTGCTCATCGTCATTCATGTCTTCTTTGTATTCTTGTATTCTGCCCTTTTTGTCAGAAGAGGGAACTTCATTGTTCCTCTTCCCTGCACGTTACGGTGTAAAGAGATGATCCCTTTTCTCTCATCCATTCCCATCTTACTCTGTCAGGGGTCACCCCTAAGGTATCTACGCTCGGGGGTGGGTGGCGGGGAGGGTTGAACCCAACTTATGAATGCTTAAGCGGGGGAGATGGGATTCTGTGGAGGGGACCTACGCCTTTAAAACATTTTAATCATGGTCACGAACTGCAAAGTTTCATTTTTTAAAATATTTTTTTTTTTTTCAAGAAGAAAGCCGAAGAATTATATAAAAATGGAATATAGGCTATTTATATAGCGAAACAAATCAACTAATCCGTGTTAAATGTCACACTTGAAAGTTTTCAAACACCAAGGCCTTTTCGTGGACATTTATCATTCTAATTATATCTATCATTCTCGTACATGGGGGTGGGAGAAGAAGGGGAGAGGGTTAAGCCACGCGTATGAAATGCGTACGCGGGGAGAGCGGGTAAAACAACAACAACAACAACAACAACAACAAAAACACCTGTCAAAATCGACGTAGCACATTACTTAAGGATGGGCCCTCACCCTGCCACGTTCATTTCATAGCGTTCTGGAACACGATAGTAGTGTTATTCCTTTGCTTCATTTGCCCCCTTAACTATCCATAAATCTTTTCGGAACACCCTAACTGTGAATGTCCGAGGCCAAAGAATGTTTTTCGCCATCGTTACTTATTACATCTATTATATCACGTTATCGCTGCCAAGAAGGCAATGGCATCGGCCCCCACTGCTCTGTTCTAAAAAATATTTTTAGGACCGGTTAGAGTTAGGAATGGATACAGGCTTTCGCCAACACAGAACTTGAAACTTCCCAAAGTTTATTGCCTGAGAAAGAAATGTGCTGTCAGTATCCGATTCATGTAACTAGTTGGAATAATATGATTAGACTGGCCACTTGGCCACAGTGACTATTTTTATTACATAAATTGACAACTTCGGCCACGTTGTGAAACCCTCCAATCCAGCACAATTTGCTGTTGTATGTTTTACTGCCATCTTTTGTCCGTCCTTATCTTTGCCCTGTTATAAACTATTTACATTTAAAACGTTGCCTCTGCAAGCAAATTATTATCCCACTTTTATTTCGTTTAAAAATGTAAGACACAACTAACATCAGATTTAACATTTATCAGGTGTGCTGTATAAAGCAAACCCAACTACTGACCTGTGAAAATGGCAAGCAAACCGCCCTGGACAGCATGGTGTGTGCAATACGTGACACGGAACCAGGAGCTGAGCAGTTTAGGGTGAGTACTCAGACTTTACGTACCATGTTATAATTTTAACATGTCTACTAGCTCTGCAACCCGTGAAGTCAGGATTATGCAGAAAGGACAGGGAGTACATTGGAAACATTCAAGATAAGAATCACTTTATTATCCCACGAGAGAAATTCTCTTTCACAGGGCGTTTAAGAGCATAACGTGGTACATGTATACGTATCTACATCATTGCATAAACATGCATCACAACTCAATAACCCATTAACAGGCATACATGAAGTGGCACAATAAGGAACTTCGTGAAACATGGCACATATCTAGTTGAAGTGTCTTTTTGAGGCAAATTGCGGAGGGCAAAACGATTTTCTGTTTCTTCCTCTGTTTGCTTTCTTGTGTATTATTCTGTTGCTTCTGGACGATCTAGAAATTTGATGAAACAGGGAATGGTGATTGCCATTAAAGATGGATATGATTTTTTTCTTCTTTTTTTTACACAAGCATTTGAGTACAGATGGTCAAAATTGAAAAATGCCGTATCTGTCGTGCTACATGTTTTCTTGATAACTGTGTTGTTAAGTTCGTTTTTGTCACTTTCTCTGGCATTGCCTCCCAATGCTATAATACAATGAGTTATTATGCTTTGAATGGTGTGGCTTTGTAGAACCAGGAAAGCAGCGGTATTTGTACCTGTAAACTGTAGCACTGTCATTCTTTGCAGTCAGAAAGTTTCATTCAGACGTTTGTTAACTTTCCGAGGTCAATGCTCCCTCTAAAACTTGAAGAGCTCTTGCCCTAAATATGAACCATAAATATTTTTTTCTGAGAGTCTAACATTCACATTGTAATTCTCATCATTTAAAGTGGTTGGAGGGGCAGGGCGGGGCAGGCGCGGGGGGAGGGGGGGGGGGAGTGACGAAGATATATCAATCCGAAAATTTGAAAAAAGCAAGAACCACGCAGTCAATAATTAATCGGTCACTGTTTTAGTGGCACAATTATGCTGACCCGCTACAATGGTGGCGATATCCCTGAAAGCAGGGTTCACAGTGCAGTAAGTGGCTTTAGCAAGAGTCAATGAGTGCAGAGCTGTATAGACGAAGTGGGCAAGTGCTTTACATTCTATTTGCTGCAGACACTGCATCTTAAAATAGATGGTGGGTGACGAAACGATATTTAGAAGACACCCAAACATCTAGAAAATTGTTTTTTTTCACTCGTTGGGATTATTACGCTGGGATTATTTACCCCACACCCGTTTTTTACACACACACATACACAGACACACACAATTTACATTTGACTGTTGTAATATGTTTTAATATATTATGTTCACTTTCACTTTATCTCAGTTTAAAACTGCAGTCATCAATTATTCTGAAATAAGAAACTATTATAATCGATACGCAGTCCAGTAAAGTTCCGTGGCAGAATCAATTGAAGGGGTTAGTTCCATCCCATGCCTAATTCTGCCTGGACTCCACAAACAAACACTACAATCAGAGCCGTCTTAACGCATGGGCACGCTGGGCACTTGTCCAGGGGCCGCTGGGGGTTTAGGGGGCCCCGTGCATGCATATTTACATTGGTTATTGAAACGGGGTAGAAAAGCCTATTGCTTGGCCCGGGGGCCCACAATGATGTTAAGACGGTCCTGACTATAATTATACATAAAGATCAGCGGGTTGACCGTCTTCTGTGCACCACACATTAACCTAGGACTGTTTTTGTTAGAGTGGGGCACCTTAATTGAGCTGAAGTTTTCAGAGCCATGACGTACTCGAAAAAAACCTCTTTACTCATCAATATCTGAGTTTTAGATATTTGTGACTTGGTCACGACATAGAACTAGGTCCTTCAATTTCTTTTCATTGCTGGATACAGCACTTTCCGTAATCTGTTTTTAAGAATAAGGAATGGCAGAGAAACAGTTAAAGCATTGGGCAGAGACTATAAGAACACAAATGTGGGCAATCGGCTCTTGGGCACAAGCTGGGCGGTCATTTAGAGTAACGTTTTCTGTGATGTAGAATGCATGTGGAATACAAATCCGATTAGAAGTCTTTATCGGGAATGCCAAATGTGTTGTTATTGATTTAGGCTATCTAGGTCAGAAAACTATTTTATTTCTTCGGCAGAATTTGTGTAATTTCAAGGGCAAACATAAGGCCTTAGCTATAATACTATGACAGACTTCATCATCATTGATGTCCTGACCCCCCCCCCCCCCCGAAAACAAAGAAAACGCCAATAACATCAGCACTAAAAACAACAGCAACAATAGCTTGATTAAATAAACGTGATACCAGAAATGGTATCCTCAATGGATGCCCAACATATCCTTCCAACAGCTCACTTCCGCCATAATTATCTAATCAGCGCGTTCACTTATAATTACGATCTGTGCTTGACATTAACACTTTCACAGGAGTGCTGTCATTGTTGCCAACTAGGCCTGGTCTCTCGTCAATCCACACCGGCCTGTCAGCCCCCTGGCCTGGGCGAACCTTGTGACTCTAAGTACAGTGAGTGTTGTCGTGGTGAAGCCAGTGGTAACCTCAGCTTCAGTGGTAAGTGGAAAAGGACAGGCACGGTCATCAAAACTGAAGAGGTTGAGCATTCGAGCGCGCCTGAGCTACGTCTTCATCGCTGTCTACGTGCATGGATGAGCTTGCGTTTTTCCGTTAGAGCAGTGGTTCCGAAAATAAATGGTGGAAAAGAGATTTCAGGAGGAAATACGGAGGCTCCCCCCTGACAACCGCTGTACCTTCAGCTGGTGAACGTGCCAAGCAGAAACAAATGCCAAATGCTCCACTAATGAATAAGTTCATAAACTTGCTCTGTCTGAATTTTATGAATTTCATTAATGGTTGTTAAAAATTAGACCGGCTGCATTGCTGTGGAGGAAATACAGCCGTGAGATATAAAAATGTATTGGGACTTTTTTTTTTTCCCCCAGAGATTAAGAACCACTGTGTTAGAATGTTTATGTAGGCTTACACTTATCTTTGCTTGTGTGCGAGTGCTCGTAAATTTGACCATATCAAGGGTTGACCCGCAAATTAAACTCTAACAGAGCCAGAACTCCAAGCAGTTAACTCGTCCGCTCTATAAGTGTATGAAACGGAAGACGTAGGTCAGAGACAAAATAACGCTTTTTCCAACTTTTGACATTTCCAATTTCTTGGACCTCTTTAATGACAGATTATGAGCATTATGTCGAAATTTAATAATCTTCGTAATCTCGAGAAGTAGAACAGAATCTAGTGCACGCCCTCGTTTAGAGATTAATCGCCAAGCCGAAGAAAACGTCTTTGACACCTTGTTTCAAATCTGGGCTACATGCTGTCTATAAATAAACAGCCCGACCACTCGAACCAGTCTAATAACATGAGTAGATGAGTATCGTGTGTATCAGTTTTTACACATTTGTCAAGAGAAGCAAAAGACCGAATAACTTTCGTTAGTTTAAAAACGTTATTTAACCCTTAATTTTCAGAATTTAAGCCTCGATTTAAAACACAAACCGCGGGCTGTCAAGTAGTGCTAGAAGCATAGCAAATATCTCAATTTTTGAGAGAAAAAAAATCGAGCTACAATACTTGACCATCCGGCCCTCAAGATGGAGAAGCCATTATACAGGACCCATTTCGAATTGAAACTGAAACCACCGGCGACCCACCGGTGGCGTCAAACACAGAACTGTGTATTTCGTAATGGTGTATGTCGGAATACAAAAATAAATACACCACAAGCACTCTCTTCGACTGTCAGTGCTCAGTGGTCAGTGGTTATGAAACTCGCATTAAGGGAACAGCTGTTTTGCCACGTTCAGTGCTTAATCACAGAGCATATTAATACTAATAAAAAAAATGATGTTTTGTTGTCTTTCATCTTGGAACTTCAGTGCATTTAAATTTGCAGAGACATGGAGACGGATAATCTTTTTATGGTGCTGTTGTTATTTTTGTTACCATCCCCCTTTTTTTTTTACTCGCTTGGCATGTACATCATAAATTGTTGTTGCTGCACTCATTCTATCATTGCTGTTGTTACAACTTACGTTAATTATATGGAGTCGTTATCGTTGTCATGAAAATTGCAGTAAAGAAAGTTATTACTAATGACTCATACATGGGCATACTGTATAGAGTGACAAAGAACACTGAACTGACAGACTTATGACACGCTTTTGAATTCATGCACATGATATGATGTTCAGCTCGAATTTAATCATAATCATAGCTTTGTGGTAGCCAGAAACGGAGCATGATTTCATGTATGCAGTGCATGCCATGCCGCAGGAGAAAAAAAAAAAACTACTTTGGTGGCGTTTTTTCACATTAAGTAGTGTCATTGAAGTTCATATATTATTATGTCATGCTTCATGTATTTTTGTTACTTAATCACATTTCCTCAGAGACTTTTTGTGATCCTGTATAAATAATGTGTTTTGACATAAAAAAAAACAGTAAATGAAGGTAAGCAGAAGCTTGGGGCAGACAGAGCACTAACAAAATAATTTCAGGGAAAAGGTGAAGCGATTAGATGCGTGTGTATGTGTGTCTAGTTAGTGCAGAAAAAAAGTGGGAGTGAAAAAAAAGAACAAACATTTAATTTTCGTAATGTCGAGAATCCGCGACCTCTGCTACGGCACCAATCGCCTTGCCAGGAAGAAGAAACGACTCGCTCAACTATTTGGGCACTCTGTCTCTCCAAATTAAAAAAAAAAAGACAATTGCAACCAAACTATCAAACCATCAAGGCACTCACTGGGCACATACACACTTCAAATGGCCACACCTATTCTTTGTGTTTTGACATGTCGCGACATTAGTTCTTGTTTGTTCCAACTCCACTTTTTGCACGACTGAGAAATTCGACGTTAAACGTTTGCGGCTTATCGGAACTGTGAAACAACTTGATTAGTGCCACATCGCATTTTAAACGTGACAAGGTGTGGATTTGTTATACCTCTTCTACATACTAAAAGATCTCCAGATTTTTCAGAAAATGGAGACAGAACAAACATGAACTAAAGTCGCTAAGTTGCTCGAATATTGCATGGATTATGTGATGGCTGATTCTTTTATTTTGTTTTTCTACGTAAAGGTGCTTATAGAAGTACATCTACCGAGTCTGCTAACTTTAACACTAACTCTAACACTGACGAGAGACAGTTTCCATTTCTCAACAACGGCGTCAGCGATAATTATAGCAGCAACAACAACAATGTCGGCGGCGATGATTTTGGAAACTTCTTCAACAACAACCTGCAAGGCAATGACCTACCTGAGGCTGGAGAACGTCGATTGGGAGAAAATTTAGAGAATGATATTGATGAATGCAGTCTGTTTCCTGGCCAAGTTTGCTCACATTTTTGCATCAACACGCTCAAAGGGTTTTATTGTGCATGTCCTGACGGATTTCACCTCGACCCCAATGATAACCGAACCTGCATGGCCAGTACGGAACTGTCGGAGTCAAAACGGGGTATTAGTATTATTCAGTCAAATTTTATTAATATAGTATTATTCAATTACATTTTCATCTCCCGTTTATTAGCAGGAACATAAGCGTTTCGATTTTCGTCTTGACGGTGTAAATGGCATAATCAGTAACACAAGGGAAATCAACATGCATCTTCACCATACGAAATCAAATACGAACCGATTTTTACGGTCGGCTTTGGGCGTATTTTATTAATCAGATTTCTTGCTGTTCTGCATTGACAATCATTACTCTACCAAGAAAAGCGGTCGCATCTACACCGACCCTCGGTTTTTCGATTATTATTATTATTTGGGGGGGGGGTGTAGAGTCAGGCTAGGAGTTAAGATTAGCTTCCCGGTTATACATCACCGGAAACTTACCACTCTTACTTAAAAAAAAACAAAAAACTTTCCTGATCGTCTACTTTAGGGTGCCCGACCAGGACAGCTGTCTGGGATTAGAATTGTTGTCCGACCAACAGCTCCCCATTTCTAATAATTAAATATAATTATGATGACATTGATGATGCATTATGGAAATATTGTGAATTCAGCTCAAGACAGCAAACAAACGTAGACTTCAATGTCATAATAATTTACTGTTCCAGAGAAGCTTGTTCTTTACCAAACGGATATTTTGATCATTTTCTCACTTAAATGTAAATTAGTTTGATCACGTATGAAACACTAAAAAGGAAGTGTTTAATCTGATCATGCATGAATTACTAACAAGAAACTTTTAACTTATAATTTGAAAAAATTGTGCACAGTCAAACCTTCCATCAACATATAAAGCTAATTTTTTTTTTTATTGGAGCTTGGTAATTTTCTGCTGAAGAGAATGCAAAATGTTCTACGAAATGTTAATGCGTTGCATGATCTAGGCAAACACTAACAGACTTCAATAACAGACTAATCCTTTTGAAGAACACCGTTCTCCGTTTAGGACCGATGTTATCATAAATTAATTTCATACAGTCATTATCATCATTATTTTTCATGCAATACCTTCTTTGTATGAACCTTTCAAGTCTAGAACTTTAACTGTGATTTACATCAGTTTGTCATATTTCCCTTTGCCATTTATTTCCTTGTTAGGAAGGAAGCCCAGTTTAGATCAAAATATACTCCACGGTACATTTTTGGCTGTTACAGTAATCTGAGCCAAGAAAAAAAAGTCGTTTTTAGAGAACAAGAAAGTCCTAGAAAGCCCAGACTTATCAGTTGCTTTTCCTCCTCGACCGTTTTTTTTGGTCTCTTCTCTCTCTTCTTCTTCCTTTCCTATGGTATCATTGTTCTCGGCCTTTTCCTTTGTCAGTCACGGTCACAGATATACTGCACGACCATGTAGTATATCTATGGTCACGGTAGTCAATAGCTAAAGCCCCAAGTCCGTAAGTTCTGTCATTTCGTTCTTCCTTTTTTGTCCCTCTGCGTCATGAAATTACTCTTGTCTGTCAATCAGAGGACCAAAGCTTGTCCTGTGAGTTGAACAATCCATGTGAACAAAGATGTATTAATCGTCAAGACGGAGGGGTGGAATGTCGCTGTTATGAAGGCTATAGGCTGGCTGTTGATCAGACATCTTGTGAAGGTATGCCTAGTGATACCATTCCAAGCCAGCAACCTTACGTCAATCCTACTACCCTGCGTAAGACTGACCTCAAGTTTGCTCACAGTTCCGACGTAGGTCAGCTGTTACGACGTCACCCGGCTTTCAGTTTCGTGTAGGAAATCCGTCCCTTCTGTAACCCTACCAACCTTACGGAAATCTTATACAAATCTTCACAACATTGGCGTAGGGATGCTGGCTGGGTCTCACTGTGGACAGACGGGTAGCAGACAAAATGGACCCGTTAACGACAACACTTGTATGTTTTCAATTATTATCAGCACAAATGATCGGGAGGAGGGATGTGCCACGCCTTTAAGATGTTTCTGAGATACGCCATTTGGAGATCTTGAGATACGCCATTTGGAGATCTTGAGATACGCCATTTGGAGATCTTGAGATACGCCATTTGGAGATCTTGAGATACGCCATTTGGAGATCTTGAGATACGCCATTTGGAGATCTTGAGATACGCCATTTGGAGATCTTGAGATACGCCATTTGGAGATCTTGAGATACGCCATTTGGAGATCTTGAGATACGCCATTTGGAGATCTTGAGATACGCCATTTGGAGATCTTGAGATACGCCATTTGGAGATCTTGAGATACGCCATTTGGAGATCTTGAGAAAACAACAACCACGTGAACTCATAAACTGTATGGAATGGTGTATTAGATTTCTCCTAGACAGCATGACATGCAGATTATTCAGAACATATCATCATGTAATATAATATAATGTTTTATATCACAATACCCAGTAAAATTTACGATATTTATTATATATAATCATACTTTTCTCTCAGATCTTCATGATAACACTATAAATAAACTGTATTCCTTGAAATTGACGTAACACTGATTTTATCTTCAGCCCAGCCGAAGTCATACCTATGATCAAACAAAGCTATGCAATCAAGTATTTATAATTCTTCACAAAACAAATACCTTTCCTGTGCATAATTTCTCAGATATTGACGAATGTGCTGAAGGGATCGCCAGATGCTCTGCAACACAAACTTGTGTGAACACGCGCGGCCGATTCACCTGTATCGCCACACAATGTCCACCCGATACCGAACTGAACCCCCTGACTGGACAATGTGACTCTAAAGTGGAACAATGTGACGCGGGGTTTTCGTTCAACACGGTGTCTGGACGATGCGAAGGTAAATCACTAATGCTGTAACACTTACACCCGTTAAAACAATAGAGACTGTCTGTTATCACCAGTGTCCGAAACGCAGATAGTCATAACATGATTTAACTGGCAACAATCTACTCTAAGAAAAATCGAAAACACATCACGAATCCCCTCCAGATCTAGAAGTGTGACCGATTTTCTGTTCATTTTCCCCAACACTCAAGTGGTGGTGTTTTGTAATCTATGAAAGTGCCCATCATCCTCAGAAATCGCGAACGTCCTTCGGCTTTAAATAGTATCTGCCAAAGTGGTATGAACTGTTGAAGATCAATCAAAGTTAGAAAGACAATGATTCCTCATAACCTTTAGCTTAGGGTCTATACAATATTGTTTAAATTGTTTGTAAACCGAAGTCGAAAGTCCCGAATATTGACGTAAGCAGCACAAACGCTGGGGAAAATGGGTGTCTTGCCCAGACGTTCGATCTGCTATGATCATGACAAACCCGCCAGTAGCGTAACTAGAGTGGGTCAGGTGAGTCTCATGCCCTGGGCGCCAAATTTGGGCCAAGTAGTTTATCAAAACGTCCAATTACGCTCCTGAAACGGACGAACAATGTAGAACAAGTATCCAAATGTAGGGGGTAAAGTATGAAGAACCCGAAAATCTTGCGACTGCTAGGACTTCTAAATATGTGTCTTTTCCAGTAGGACCTGTATCCACACCACAGTTTTCTATTACAGCATTCTATAATAGGCCTACTCCGTCGTCTCAGGGTGATCAGAAGAGCTTCGCACATTATCCACTGTAAGCTAGCGGAAATGGGCCATATAATGAAATTTCGATGTGCACAGCAGTTCACATAGAAAGTCATTATTTTGATCACTCCATCAGCGTCTGCACCGTGCAGACACCGTACCTTCTTAGCTCCAGCATCCCCGCGGCTCATTCTTGACATTTGGATTACCTGTTAAGAGTAAAAAGAGCGTCACAAAAATGATGAAATTACAATTTTCCTTTCTTAAATACCAGAATGCTTACAGTCTTAGGTTTGGATCATTTGGCTGGTTACCCCTGGATATTTTCGATTACATTCTTTTTTATATTCCTTATTGTCACGAAAGTGAGATGGTGAATCTATCTATCTATCTATCTATCTATCTATCTATCTATCTATCTATCTATCTATCTATCTATCTATCTATCTATCTATCTATCTATCTATCTATCTATCTATCTATCTATCTATCTATCTATCTATCTGTCTGTCTTTTCTGTCTGTCTGTCTATCTATCTATCTGTCTGTCTGTCTGTCTGCGTGTCTGTCTGCCTATCTGTATCTATCTGCCTGCTCATCTATGTCTGTCAGTCTGTTTGCCTGCCTGTCTGTTCAGAATAAAGCTGGGACAGATTCCATTACTTCTACTTATCCAGTATCTTCCACGCTAGGTGGTAATATCTTTTAAGAAAATAACTTGTCTTCTCTGGCTACAGATTTGAATGAATGTGGACTCGGTATTGACCACTGTGGTATAGGGGAAAGATGTGAAAACACAGTGGGGTCATACGCTTGTAGACGGGTGCGTCACTGCGGTACAGGGTACACTCTGGAGGAAGAGAGCCAGTTGTGTGTGGGTAAGTTAACTTCTCTGTAATAAGGATGGCAAGCACTGACTTGGGGTAGATCTAATCCTTGTTTAAAGTGAGTAAAATATAGTGCTGCATATTAGGAACGCGCGCCAGAATGTCCTCGCTGAGTATTAGGACAGTAAGAGCTTTGATGAGAGGCTGTTTGAACTGAGATGAGCCATATCAGAATATTGCTGGATGCACCGAAAGACCCAGGGAATAAGATGGAAAAGGATGAAGAAAGTATTAAGAATAGGCAGTTATAATGAAGTTGTATTGTGCTTATTAAACCTTATTTTCCACGACAGCTTTCAGTTATCGACCAAGAGCCCAGAAATATGCCAGTCTCAACGCAAAGCGAAACAAGATGGAAGTTCTAAAAGGCGAACTGAAAGTTTTGACATTTTCTCGGCTTTTCAGCAAGTCGAGACTGACGTCATTCGACATAACTACCGAAAGCGATACGAACCCGAAGCCACTGTATCTGGGCTCAAAGACATCCTCTAACAAATCTTATGAATTTAAGTAAAACATCCCTTCCCATTTTTGCGGAGATGTTTTTCAAAACATGCAGTACTCTGACAGTATGAGGCTATTTGGCGTTTGCAGTGCAAGCTTTTGGGAGTTGATTTGATGCAGTTTACCCGCCGAAAGCACCGGATAACATTTTTTGCTCTCTCTTATATGACTTATGTCTTGGGTTTTTTTCAGACAATAATGAGTGTACACTTGGTACCCACAACTGTAATGGTGGCTATCGATGCCAGAATACCCAAGGTTCCTTCAGGTAACGCATTTGCTTCCTTGTTCTATTGGAGATCAGGATTATTTAGTCTATCGTTCTCCAAAATTCTGTGGCGGTTGATTGGTGGACGCCACTGGTAGGGTCTTCTACTGTCCTATCAATCTGCTAAATCTGTCTGTAGTCTTGCTTCTTCCTAGCAGAATGTGGCCATATGGCGTCGGCGTACTTTCTCTAAACACTAGTTCAAACTTTCCACTTTTATTTGATCCTATTTGTAGTAATCTCAGGGCTGAAAGCTAGCTCAGAATAAGATAATGAAAAAGCCTTGAAAGGCACTTGGTGGCCGCTATTAATATGTCTCCGCGCCGTTAACCCAAAGCCAAACTCAAAATTCAAAACCAAACTACCAAACCTCTGTGAATAATTGTATCAGATCAAAGATACTTGTACATTAACTCAAGTCATACCATCAGTGGCAAAAAGATGGCTCATTTTCTAAACTGGTAGTAAGATGGCTCATTGAAAGTTCCACCAAATAGTTAAACATCTTTCTTTTGTTTTGTTTTTGTATAAAAATACGACAAAAAAGAAAGTGCCAGTGATTTCTTAGTTTACATCATTTTTGTTGACATTGTGTGATAACAAAATTTTGCGTTGTTTTTTTTTTTTTTGGACAGTCTCATAATTAAAAACATTTTTTTTTTGGGTTTTGTTTTTGGACGGTCTCATGATTTCATTTTCATTTATCAATGGACAATAAAGCAACTTGATTTCATTGAGAATTAAGATTAAAGATGTTACCTTAAAATGACATGTGGCAGTTGTCGTGTAGACAGCAGTCTCGCGCCGATTGTCGTGAAAATTGCTAGTCCGCCGACATTCTCATCGGCTCAGTTAAAACAAAAATGTGATAGGATATTCCGATAGTTTGTATTAAACTGTATTACTTGATATAGTTTGTATTAACTGTATTACTTGCTATGTTAGAAAGCAGTTATCATAGTGAATAACACATTTTTAAATAAAGCCACCTGCTCCTATTTTTATTTTAGGTCGACGCATATTTCACTTTTCGCCATTTGGGACCGATGCTAGTATAAAATAATTTTATGCTGTCGTTATTATCATTATTTTGCATGCAATAACTACGTTTGAATGTCACATCCAACGTTGTGAATGAAACCGGTATCAAAATCTTAATCTCTTAAGCATAATTCCACCGTAGATAGCCTTTTAACAAATCGGGGCTAACAGAAGACCATGTATCCTACTGATTTAGAGAAATTTAGGTGAAAATTATGGAATTTATCACAAATTTTAATGTTTAAATTAAAGGGGATGCTGAATAGACCCAATTTTTGTAGAACTTTTTTATGGAAAAAAAATATTTCTGTACAACAATTTTTTTTTATGGATTTGTGGAAGTACTCAGGTTCCCAGATAAATTGATTTTATTATTTCTCAGGTATTTTTTAACTCAATGTTTGGGTCGTTCTTAAATAACCCTGGACGGAAAGGCAGCTATCTCAAGATTTAGAATGTTTGATAAGTAGTTAAAACAAATGCCTTTGATTTAGCGCTCAGTTTTGTCCTGTCTTACAAAAGTGTTGGGCCAATATACGGATAAAAGCCCTGCTATAGTGTACTTTGTACAGTACAGAAATTCAGAGGCGGGTGAGCTATTGAGTTGCTATTTTGGCGCTCGAGTAGTTTGGGGTGGAGTACGGTGCAGGTCAAAGAAATGGTGTCATGCCTTCTGAGAGGTCTAAACATTAGATTGAGAAGCCTGGGCTTATCATTTGGAAACGTTTATTTGGACGAGGTAATCGCTGTACATCATCACACTGGGAGATAACCACATCAACGTGAGGCTTCCTGGCATACTTTTTTTTTTAAATATTAAAAGTAGGGCAGGAAAGGAAAAAAGAAATACATGGTGGGTCAGATGTTAATTTACCATAGTATTACGGTATTTATTTACGAAGTGGTTATTTTCAAGGCATGCCTTGGAACTAACGCCAGCGTTATTTTCAAGGCATGTTTCATTGACCAATCAGAAGCTGTTTCAGTATTTCTAAACGTGGAGCCTTAGGCTGTGCATTGTCAGACTGATATGTAACGACGTGAGGGTCTAGTCAGTTTGTATCATCGAGGCCGTAGGCCGATGTTCGTCTGGGTAGTAGTCAGATTGACATATCAGGGAAAGCCGCCGGGGTAGCTATGTATTGTTTATTGGACTCAAGGTATGCCTTGGAACTAACGCCAGCGTTATTTTCAAGGCATGTTTCATTGACCAATCAGAAGCTGTTAAGGTATGCCTTGAAAATAACGCTAGAGTTAGTTTCAAGGTATGCCTTGTAAATAACGCCTTGCATTTATTTAACACTGTTATATTTGAAGTAAATGAAGTGTTTACTAATATATTTCAGCTGAACGAAGTGTAAATCAAGTAAATTAAAAATCAAGTGAAATCAAATTGCTCAGAATGACCTCCTTCTTCCCTTTGTTGCAATATAACCGTGTTCTTAAATTAATATCACGGTGAAGTAACTTTGGGCCTGCTCTGTATACACGTTGCCTGTATAACGAGATACTGTGGTTAAACCCTTTGCTACGGTGATGTTGGTAATTCAACTTCAACGTACCTTTCCGCTATTGTATACGGATGTTGAACATTGAAAAATGGCACAACATTAAATGATTGGCCGAGATGGCATTCAGCACTTCCGGTCGAGGAGACGCACGCTTGTTCTGAGAGCTCCTTATTTACACCCCTTTTTTGATGAACTTACCAAATTTTTAATACTTATATCATACCAACAGTGTTTTCACTGTATTTTATATGAACTGGAAGTGAAAGTGAAAGTGATTTGATTAAATTTTTAATCTCTTGGTACCAGATTTGTGATTATAGCTGGAAGGCAAGGGTGGATTGAAAAATTTCCAAAATGGCGACTGCTTGTGCCGATGGGAAGTCCACATCTTGTGCCATTATCGAGAGGGAGACAGTGAGATTTCTCCTCCTAATGTTGATAGGATTATTCATTGTTTTAGTATATAGATCAGAATTGTATTCACTTGGATGTAGATGGAATATTAGATCTAGATATAAACATGAGGCTAATTATAACAACTGGAAATTTAGTGTTGTCAACTCGCCTAAATTCATGACCTCATTAATAAACACATGGTCTGTCCTCGGACAGAAAAGGAGAAATAGATCTAGAACCAGTTCGAAATTTAAGTTAACTAGTCCTTCAAATAAAATGAATATCTCTTTAGTAATGTTTTTACTACTGTCATTGTCGGGTGACGTAGAGCTCAACCCTGGACCCCAGACCAGATTCCCCCCTTGCCCCGTTTGCCTTAAAAAATGTACCTGGAAAACGAGGGCCATTGCATGTGATAGTTGTGACTGCTGGTACTACATCGACTGTATGGGAATAAACTCAGTAATGTATGAAGCACTAGGCAACAGCAGTGCCGCATGGGAATGTGTCCAGTGTGGCATGCCAAATTTTAGTTCCAGCTTGTTCACTGATTTTCAATTAAACTTAGATAGAAGTAGATCAAAATCCCACAATAGTTTTGATATCTTACAACATTTGGATATGAATATGAATAAAAGTAACATTGAAATACCAATTTTTGAACCAAAATGTTCGTCAACTCCACACCCCAAATCCAAGAAAAAAGAGCCAGCCAAAGAGAAAACTATGTTTAGAACCCAGGTTATAAATTTTCAGAGCATTTGGAACAAGAAAGAAGAACTGAGCTCATTCTTGAATGAAACTAAATCTGATGTAATCATCGGAACACAAACATGGCTAAATGAAAATATACCAGTGAAATTTCAATCAGCGATGATTACGAAATCTACAGAAATGATAGGAAGAAGAGAAGGGGAGGTGGGGTCTTGATAGCAGTGAAGAAAAATTTAGTCAGTGAAAAAATACCCAGTAGGGAAGCAGGAGAAACTGTCTTCTGTAAGATTAGCGTGAAGGGTAAACCTCCTCTCGTCGTGGGTGCAGTCTGTCGACCCCCTAGTAGTGACCTGGAAACTAGTAAGAACATTTGTAATGAACTTCTCAGTGCCTACCAAAAGAACAAAAAGGCTACCATCTGGATAGGAGGAGACTTCAATTTGCCGGACATAAATTGGGAAGAAGGAAACGTGAAGAATTGCCAAAATTTAAGAGAAATAAATGACTTATTTTTAGATAGCATTGCGGACATGGGCCTAGAGCAAGCAGTAAAAGAAACCACTCGAGGAGATGCACTGTTAGACCTATTCTTTACTAATTTCCCTAACCTTACAAGAGAGCTCAAAATTCTCCCTGGCCTAGGGGACCATGACATAGTTCAAATCGATTCAGAACTGAAACCCTTTATAAAAAGACCTATTAGGCGACAGATTTACCTATGGAATCAGACAGACGAAAATATACTGAAAAGAGAGGCAGGAACTTTTTGCAGTTTTTTCATGAAATACCACTCTTCAAAAACGGACGTAAACAAACTTTGGGACTGTATCAAGTTAAACCTGAATACGATCATGGAAAATGTTACAACAAAAATGTCATCCACGAAAATTCATCAACCCTGGATAAATACTTTAACGAAACGATTAGTCCGGAAAAAATATAAATGGTTCAAAAAAATGAAACAGTGCAACTCCGAACGAGTAAAAAAAAAAATATCTAGAAATCAAAAGATTGACCCAGAAAGAATGCCGGAAAGCTCATAATAATTATGTCCATGACATGATAAGTGATACAAGTGATAACAGCAAAAAAACTATGGAGATATGTGAAAAGTAAAAACAAAGAAAACAATGGAGTAGCGGCACTGAACGATGAGGGAGGACACCCACAGCAAGATGCCCAAAAAAGAGCCAATATTTTAAATACTCAATTTTGTAAGGTCTTTTCTGACCCAGGGGGTGTCTACCCGGGAGAGCTGAATGGTGCCAAACTGCCGGATATGGATGAAATATTTGTTACAGAAAATGGAGTACTGAAACTTTTGGAAAACCTTAATGAAAATAAAGCTACAGGGCCTGATGGAATTACCGCCAAATTACTGAAACTTTGTGCCAAGGAAATTGGCCCCGTTTACACTTTGTTGTTTAGAGCTTCAATCGAACAAGGAAAAATACCGGAAGACTGGAAAAAAGCAAATGTTGTACCCATTTTTAAGAAAGGAAATAAGGCTAGTCCTGAAAATTATAGACCAGTCTCCCTGACATAAATATCTTGTAAACTTTTAGAGCATATTTTGCACACCAGCATCATGAAGCATCTCGAGAGACACTCGGTTTTAACACATGTACAGCATGGTTTTAGAAAATACAGGTCGTGTGAGTCCCAGCTGATCACAACTTGCAACGATTTTGTTAATAACTTGAATAATACCAGGCAGACGGACACCATTTTACTAGATTTCAGTAAGGCCTTCGATAAAGTGCACCATGCTAGCCTTTTGACTAAACTAAACCATTATGGAGTTAGAAACAGTACTTTGAAGTGGATTAAGTCTTTTTTAGAAAACAGAACACAAATAGTAGTCGTTGACGGAAAGTCATCCAATCCTGCACCTGTTCTCTCGGGAGTACCTCAGGGTACTGTAATGGGCCCCTTGCTATTTTTAGTTTCCATTAACGATATGCCGAGTAAGATCTCTCCAGGCACTAAATTACGACTGTTCGCCGATGATAGCCTCCTCTATAGATCAATAAATTCAAAAGAAGATACGGAAATTTTACAGAAAGATTTGGACAGTCTACAAGAATGGGAGAGGGACTGGCGTATGGAATTCCACCACAATAAATGCCAAGTCCTGAGAATTTCAAATAAAAAACACAACATCACCTCAGACTACTTTATACATGGCGAGAAATTGAGTGAAACAGATGAGGCTAAATATTTAGGAATTACATTGGACAGAAAACTTACATGGAACCAACATATTAATAGCACATGTAACAAAGCAAACAGTATACTAGCATTTCTGAAAAGGAACATCTCTGACTGTGATAGGAAAGTAAAAGAAAAATGCTATAACACCTTCGTGAGGCCCTCCCTAGAGTATGGCTGCAGTGTCTGGGACCCCCACTGTCGAATAAATATAGAACAACTGGAAAGGGTCCAGAGGAGAGCTGCTCGCTTTGTGACAAATGATTATGCTAGAAGTAGTAGTGTCAATACAATGATGAGAGACCTCGAGTGGACACCACTAGAAGAAAGAAGAGCAAAAAACAAAGTAAAACTATTTTATAAGGGCAGGGAAGGAAATACCGATATCCCACTGAACCACCTCACCATTAACACCAGAGGCAACAGAAAGAATAACATAAAATATAACATCCCCAACTCACGGATTAACAGCCATCTTTACTCTTTTTACCCTAGTGTCATCAGGATGTGGAACAACCTCCCGGCAGAAGTCCAAAAAATATCGTCTGCAACGGCTTTTGGCAATGAATTGAAGAACATAATTATCCGTTGCAGCTACCATTGTATTTAAAGTGTGGGTCTATTTCTGTGCACAATCTAGGTACCAGGAGATATTTTTAACCAGAGATATACATATACAAAGAAATTACACAACGATATATTTTAAATGGTCTTAATATATGCTGTTTTAGCCTGTTTTAGCCTCAGAGCAGGGGCGTCGAGTCGCACATGGTGCAGTTGAGGAATCGTCAGATTAAATAGACGAATCAACTACATGGGAAGAAGAAGAAGAAGAACTGCTTGAAATAATAGTAATAAAAAAACACCGACGTTACTGATGACCTTTCCACAGAAGTAAACCTTTAAATCATATTTTAGGAAGCATTGATGCAGTCACTGTTTTTTCTCGGGAGAATAAAACAACAACAACAACAACAACCACGACGTCGACGACAACATTAACAAAAAACTCTTCTTTGTTAGAGTAACTTTAATGAAGGAGTGCCACATGAAAGGCTTTGATATCGCTCGCACATTTCATGAAAAAAAAAAAGTACATTGTTGTATCGATCACAGGGTACAAAGAATAAAAAAAACAACATGAAACATAATGTATCGTATCAGTTTACTAGAGTGTCACACAAGAATGATTTTAATGTTCTGGGACTTTTTCCAACTGAAAACAACATTAGCGTAAAATATTTACAACCCAACAGCGCTTCTACTCGAAGCAGAATGTGCCCTTGTGTATTCCACCAGCATTAGGTAGAAAATGATGAAAGAATGATTAAGCACTTTCAGAGATTGTAAATGAAGCATAACATCAAGCACCCGTATCCAGCAAAGTGTCATCATGATCGTTGACATCGTCATCAACTTCGTGAGCGATAATTTAGCAGAAATATCAGTGATTGGACTGCGGTGAGTAATTAGAAACCTGGCACGAGATTAAAGCAGTGTTTTGATAATTTGGTAATTTCCAACATTATGATGCTTTACTTTGTCTTAAAACAGATTTGAAAAAGTCTTTCATCACCCTGGTGCCGTACTGCCTCCATAACATAATTAATAGGCCATAATTTTAGCACATTAGAAACAAACAAACACACAAACAAAAACACTATTAAAGAGGTGCAACTCCATGTTTATGAATTTTTGTAGATGTGATTCAATTTCCTCATGAAAAAACTAACTTCAAAGGTGTATACCCAAGCCCTGTGAAATCGGAGAACGGTTTGACACCGTGGAGGGTGACTGCATTCCGATACAGTGTCCAGTGGGTCTCCGGCCTAACGAAGCTGGCAAATGCATAGGTAGGTAAAACATTCAACATCCTGGTTCTCACAGAGCTGAGTTGTATGGATGGAATTGGATATTGTCACAAATCCCAGACTGGGAGATGTAATAAGTTATGACAGGACAACAATCACGAACAAACAAGTTAACACTTAACAGAACAATCCATCAGACTCACACATTTATTAAACATAATTATACATATAATAGCGCAATTACATATATTATATTATTGAAATGACTGCCGTACAACGGCCTTATTCTCACACACACGCTCCCTCGGATCCACAATCCGGTAGTTACTCCTAAAGGCACTTCGGCCTCAGCCTCTCCCCTCAGGGTCTTAATAGTACATTAATGATTCACTGGCACCCCAGTCTCTCAATATCACCTTCCTATTGTCATACACCTTAGCACTCCCCTAGCACCTCAGCAGGGCAATAACACATTAGTAATTCCATAGCCATCAACATGGCAACACATAGTATCAGTTCACTAGCCTATCAACATGGCAACAATATAGTATCTCATTCACTCTCATATCTACGTCCCTGTCCGTGGCCTGACTGCCACGACTTTATGTGCCTCTACTGTCCTACACTGACAGCCTCACTTCTGGCCTATGTGTGGCCCCCGGCCCTATGCTGGCCTATCTCCTGTGCTCATCGAGGTGGCTCTGCGGCCCGCCCCCGACACCAGTCATAACTGGAAAGACTCTCACTAGTCTTCTCGACTGCTTCCCCTTTATGTCCGCCCGATGGGCTTTTATTCACAGGTCCGATCCCTAGGACCTTCTAACTTGCAGTGATAGTAATACCGCGCTTTCGCCTCCTTCAGACCCCGCCCCCACTACTACTCACAACAGCACGCTTAACTTGCTGTCTACTGTGAGCCTTTCTTACTCTACACCCGCTCTGTAGCAATCCCCTTAATTGCACTCACTCCACTCGTGACATCATCCCCCACCCCAAAAAAATTAATGCAATTAATTTCAAATCGCATCAAGATGACTGTCAACGAGTGAGCGTGAGCAATACCTACACTAAAAAAAAAATGACCTAGCAGTTCCCCTAGTATATAAAATACCGAAATCAGGGGAAAATATGGGGATCAATATGGCCTGCAATATGCATATATGTGTCACATCATGAATAGCTAACTAAACACAATATCTAATACAGAATCAAAAACCACTCAACCTATCAACCATTCTTCATATCATATTTATAATGTCAATATTTTAAAGTCGACTCATTCGCACAGATCCTGTCAATGTTCCTGTCCTCCGATGTATAAGCTCCTGAACTCTTGCCCTAGGCTCGACTAAGGTAGTCGGCGATATGATTGCTGGTTCCTGGAATTGGTTGAATAACGAAGGTGTACGGCTGTAAAGCCAATGCCCATCTAGACAAGCGTGGGCTGGACGAACGATTCTTCGACAAAAATGTCAGTGGCTTGTGGTCCGTCTGGATACAAAATTCTCGTCCCATGAGATAACGTCCTAGTTTCTGGACGGACCAGACAATGGCAAGACACTCACGCTCTATCACAGAATACTTTCTTTCTCTCTGCAATAACTTCCTACTGACATAACATACAGGATGGAGACATTCGTTCTCCTCCTGTAGAAGACAAGCGCCGACACCAGAGTCCGACGCATCCGTTCTGAGGATAAAATTAGATCGAAAATCGGGTAATATCAGAATGGGTGACGATGATAATGCTGTCACCAAATTATCAAATGCTGTCTGACATTCAGACGTCCACTGGACCTTATCGGGTTGTCCCTTCTTAGTAAGGTCAGTAAGAGAAGATGACAAGGGGGAAAAATTTGGAATGAACTTTCTGTAATAATTTAAAATTCCCACTAAGCTTCTGACTTGTTTCTTTGTTTTAGGGATTTGCAACCCTACTAACTTGTCAATTTTTGTTACTTCAGGTCTCTGAACCCCTCTACCCACGATATGTCCTAAGAATATTATCTCTGGACATGCCAAATCCATCTTTGCGGGTTTAGCAGTTAACCCAAAATGACGTAATCGTTGGAAAATTACTGTTAGTGTCTGAATATGATCAGACCATGTCGACGTATGGCATGCTATATCATCAAGGAATGACACGACATTAGGTATGTCCTTCAATACCAGTATGAGAATACAGATACTCTGGTCTCTCATGAAACCTCTGCAGCATATCAACGTGGAAAACCTTAACTGATCCATCAATGTGGATAGCGTAATCTACCTTCGAAAGAATTTGCTCAATAACATACGGACCTTTCCATGTCATCAATAACTTATTATGGTCCGTAGGTAACAACAACAGAACCTTGTCTCCACAAGTACGTCAAGGACAACGAACCAGACTAGGACAAAGCTTCTACAAAAAAAACTATAATGGAAAAAAAAATGCAACCTACTACGCCGATTACACAACACGGTACGAACGAGAACAGAGTCTGAAAAAAAAGAACGTATCTATAGATAGGTAGAAGGAGGGACAAGAGAATACGTCTTCCTGCGGAACAGAGAAGATATCGACGCTACAATCTAAACAAAAATACAGGTCCCTACAGAACTGTTCACTGTGATGAACGAAGTTCCAAATTTAGCCCACCTCCCGAAGAGGACAAACTACGCTCACCACAGCAAACCCGCGCCACCGCCCGTATAACCTATAACGACAACAAAAACAGCAAAAACAGGGAAAAAGACAGATTAAAGGAACAGCCCACAATCCAGGGCACAAAAATTTTGACTTTTACTTAACTTTCAAAATTTTGAGTAAAACTCCTCCCTTTAATCGGAGCTCTGGCTGCTCGTCTCCTCAGGCTGCACGCACACACTCTGGAAAGTTTAAATACAAATTAATACCTATTCATAGCAATACATGCATCAATATACATTCATTATTATACATAAATCATATCATGAAATGTCCATTCATCCAACGAACAAGACAGCACAATTACCTACTAACTAACTACAACTAAATATTACGAAAATGGACGAGTCACAATGGACGAGCCCCCAATGTCACAAATCCCAGACTGGGAGATGTAATAAGTTATGACAGGACAACAATCACGAACAAACAAGTTAACACTTAACAGAACAATCCATCAGACTCACACATTTATTAAACATAATTATACATATAATAGCGCAATTACATATATTATATTATTGAAATGACTGCCGTACAACGGCCTTATTCTCACACACACGCTCCCTCGGATCCACAATCCGGTAGTTACTCCTAAAGGCACTTCGGCCTCAGCCTCTCCCCTCAGGGTCTTAATAGTACATTAATGATTCACTGGCACCCCAGTCTCTCAATATCACCTTCCTATTGTCATACACCTTAGCACTCCCCTAGCACCTCAGCAGGGCAATAACACATTAGTAATTCCATAGCCATCAACATGGCAACACATAGTATCAGTTCACTAGCCTATCAACATGGCAACAATATAGTATCTCATTCACTCTCATATCTACGTCCCTGTCCGTGGCCTGACTGCCACGACTTTATGTGCCTCTACTGTCCTACACTGACAGCCTCACTTCTGGCCTATGTGTGGCCCCCGGCCCTAGGCTGGCCTATCTCCTGTGCTCATCGAGGTGGCTCTGCGGCCCGCCCCCGACACCAGTCATAACTGGAAAGACTCTCACTAGTCTTCTCGACTGCTTCCCCTTTATGTCCGCCCGATGGGCTTTTATTCACAGGTCCGATCCCTAGGACCTTCTAACTTGCAGTGATAGTAATACCGCGCTTTCGCCTCCTTCAGACCCCGCCCCCACTACTACTCACAACAGCACGCTTAACTTGCTGTCTACTGTGAGCCTTTCTTACTCTACACCCGCTCTGTAGCAATCCCCTTAATTGCACTCACTCCACTCGTGACATCATCCCCCACCCCAAAAAAATTAATGCAATTAATTTCAAATCGCATCAAGATGACTGTCAACGAGTGAGCGTGAGCAATACCTACACTAAAAAAAAAATGACCTAGCAGTTCCCCTAGTATATAAAATACCGAAATCAGGGGAAAATATGGGGATCAATATGGCCTGCAATATGCATATATGTGTCACATCATGAATAGCTAACTAAACACAATATCTAATACAGAATCAAAAACCACTCAACCTATCAACCATTCTTCATATCATATTTATAATGTCAATATTTTAAAGTCGACTCATTCGCACAGATCCTGTCAATGTTCCTGTCCTCCGATGTATAAGCTCCTGAACTCTTGCCCTAGGCTCGACTAAGGTAGTCGGCGATATGATTGCTGGTTCCTGGAATTGGTTGAATAACGAAGGTGTACGGCTGTAAAGCCAATGCCCATCTAGACAAGCGTGGGCTGGACGAACGATTCTTCGACAAAAATGTCAGTGGCTTGTGGTCCGTCTGGATACAAAATTCTCGTCCCATGAGATAACGTCCTAGTTTCTGGACGGACCAGACAATGGCAAGACACTCACGCTCTATCACAGAATACTTTCTTTCTCTCTGCAATAACTTCCTACTGACATAACATACAGGATGGAGACATTCGTTCTCCTCCTGTAGAAGACAAGCGCCGACACCAGAGTCCGACGCATCCGTTCTGAGGATAAAATTAGATCGAAAATCGGGTAATATCAGAATGGGTGACGATGATAATGCTGTCACCAAATTATCAAATGCTGTCTGACATTCAGACGTCCACTGGACCTTATCGGGTTGTCCCTTCTTAGTAAGGTCAGTAAGAGAAGATGACAAGGGGGAAAAATTTGGAATGAACTTTCTGTAATAATTTAAAATTCCCACTAAGCTTCTGACTTGTTTCTTTGTTTTAGGGATTTGCAACCCTACTAACTTGTCAATTTTTGTTACTTCAGGTCTCTGAACCCCTCTACCCACGATATGTCCTAAGAATATTATCTCTGGACATGCCAAATCCATCTTTGCGGGTTTAGCAGTTAACCCAAAATGACGTAATCGTTGGAAAATTACTGTTAGTGTCTGAATATGATCAGACCATGTCGACGTATGGCATGCTATATCATCAAGGAATGACACGACATTAGGTATGTCCTTCAATACCAGTATGAGAATACAGATACTCTGGTCTCTCATGAAACCTCTGCAGCATATCAACGTGGAAAACCTTAACTGATCCATCAATGTGGATAGCGTAATCTACCTTCGAAAGAATTTGCTCAATAACATACGGACCTTTCCATGTCATCAATAACTTATTATGGTCCGTAGGTAACAACAACAGAACCTTGTCTCCACAAGTACGTCAAGGACAACGAACCAGACTAGGACAAAGCTTCTACAAAAAAAACTATAATGGAAAAAAAAATGCAACCTACTACGCCGATTACACAACACGGTACGAACGAGAACAGAGTCTGAAAAAAAAGAACGTATCTATAGATAGGTAGAAGGAGGGACAAGAGAATACGTCTTCCTGCGGAACAGAGAAGATATCGACGCTACAATCTAAACAAAAATACAGGTCCCTACAGAACTGTTCACTGTGATGAACGAAGTTCCAAATTTAGCCCACCTCCCGAAGAGGACAAACTACGCTCACCACAGCAAACCCGCGCCACCGCCCGTATAACCTATAACGACAACAAAAACAGCAAAAACAGGGAAAAAGACAGATTAAAGGAACAGCCCACAATCCAGGGCACAAAAATTTTGACTTTTACTTAACTTTCAAAATTTTGAGTAAAACTCCTCCCTTTAATCGGAGCTCTGGCTGCTCGTCTCCTCAGGCTGCACGCACACACTCTGGAAAGTTTAAATACAAATTAATACCTATTCATAGCAATACATGCATCAATATACATTCATTATTATACATAAATCATATCATGAAATGTCCATTCATCCAACGAACAAGACAGCACAATTACCTACTAACTAACTACAACTAAATATTACGAAAATGGACGAGTCACAATGGACGAGCCCCCAATGTCACAAATCCCAGACTGGGAGATGTAATAAGTTATGACAGGACAACAATCACGAACAAACAAGTTAACACTTAACAGAACAATCCATCAGACTCACACATTTATTAAACATAATTATACATATAATAGCGCAATTACATATATTATATTATTGAAATGACTGCCGTACAACGGCCTTATTCTCACACACACGCTCCCTCGGATCCACAATCCGGTAGTTACTCCTAAAGGCACTTCGGCCTCAGCCTCTCCCCTCAGGGTCTTAATAGTACATTAATGATTCACTGGCACCCCAGTCTCTCAATATCACCTTCCTATTGTCATACACCTTAGCACTCCCCTAGCACCTCAGCAGGGCAATAACACATTAGTAATTCCATAGCCATCAACATGGCAACACATAGTATCAGTTCACTAGCCTATCAACATGGCAACAATATAGTATCTCATTCACTCTCATATCTACGTCCCTGTCCGTGGCCTGACTGCCACGACTTTATGTGCCTCTACTGTCCTACACTGACAGCCTCACTTCTGGCCTATGTGTGGCCCCCGGCCCTAGGCTGGCCTATCTCCTGTGCTCATCGAGGTGGCTCTGCGGCCCGCCCCCGACACCAGTCATAACTGGAAAGACTCTCACTAGTCTTCTCGACTGCTTCCCCTTTATGTCCGCCCGATGGGCTTTTATTCACAGGTCCGATCCCTAGGACCTTCTAACTTGCAGTGATAGTAATACCGCGCTTTCGCCTCCTTCAGACCCCGCCCCCACTACTACTCACAACAGCACGCTTAACTTGCTGTCTACTGTGAGCCTTTCTTACTCTACACCCGCTCTGTAGCAATCCCCTTAATTGCACTCACTCCACTCGTGACAGATATGGTTTATAATTATGAATCTATCGCGGTTTTACGGCCTCCGACAGCATTGTTTGAAAGGAAATGTACTGAACTGTGGACGCTGAGAACGTGGTTTGCCAGGGTCTCTGATTTAAATTGCGTTTTTGGACTTGAAAAGAGTGGTTGATATTTAACAGGTGCCCGATTTTGGATTTGAATATGGGCTGTGAGATTTGCATGCTACTGTGATTTTTTTGTTTTCCCTCACGGAATGCACGATTCGCACGAGGCTGTGAGCTATGAATTTGAACGAAGTGGTTTACATGGAGTCTTGGTGTAAACGATAGGATTAAATAAGGCTGCAGTACCCCCCCCCCCCTGAAGAGAGAGAGAGAGAAAAGAGAGAGAGAGAGAGAGAGAGAAAGAGAGAGAGAGAGAGAGAGAAAGAGAGAGAGAGAGAGAGAGAGAGAGGAGAGAGAGAAAGAGAGACTCACATAGTGAGAAAGGCAAACTCAGACCTATACATATTAATCTCTTTCAAATTTACTCCTGAGGTAAAACTTGTACTTAATACAAAAGTTATAAACATCACATTTAGAGCGATTTCATTGCCTGTTTTTAAACGTAGATTAGGCCTGTATATATGTTTTCGTTTTCTGCAAAATATCCTCACTGACTTGATCTACATTTTAATCCTGTTTCGTCCTGCCATCCTTAGACGTGAACGAATGTGAAGAAAGGGGACCAAACGTCTGCCGACGTCACCAGAGATGTATCAACTCGAGAGGATCTTACTATTGCCGTAACATCATCAACTGCCCAGCTGGATACGACCCAAGAGAAACTAGTGGATGTCAAGGTGAACTGTCAAACTCTTCAATAATTTATACCTCGTTTTTTATGGACTGTACCTGGTTTCATACTCAGTTATTGGTTTGTTTCTTTGTTGAGAAAACAGACAATTTTGTGAAGGATCCGGAGAAAAGAGAGAGAATGTCTCATTTCCATGCTGGGAGGTGGCATTGGTAAGCGTTTCTTAGTTCGCAAAATATGCGAGCGTAGTAGGCTACGCATCGGAACAGCGAGCTTGTGCAATACGTTCACTAACCCTGGCCCCTTCTGCTCGCTATTCGTTGAACAATAGAAGTAAAATCGCGCCCTGTTCGGATGTTCTACCGCGTAGTAATCATATGAAAAATCCTCATACTTTGGACCAAAACAAAAGAGATGAGTTCTTGGGAGACAAATATGTAATGACTTCGATCATACTCTTTCGGAGCATGGTCCACTTATACCACATCCATTGATGTTTTCTGTCACTGAGATATCATTGGGTAGGGGAGGGGGCAACTAAATAGGGCGTATGCCCCCCCCCCCCCGCCCCCTTCCACAAGGCGTACGGCCATTGGAATGGTGAATATCCATGACGTGACCTTGATATTCTTAAACTTTAAGTGACATATTGCATGGACAACTTGGCTGTTTCATCAGAAATATGATTTTAAAATATTTCAACAACTTAATTCGCTGAAAAACGAGTACATTTTTTTATAACCATATTTGAGAAGCGTACAGCCACTCCCCAGAATCCCCATCTCCCAACATGTGCGCTTTTCGCACGCCACTGGCAAACACCCGCTCTGCCCCCTCCGAGCGTGCCTACTATATGGATGGTCTCTAGAAATAAACTCATGCTGTTTTTTCTCCTACTCATTGATTGCAATTAAATTCTCTCATTCATTTTGTCCAACGCAATGAGGAGAGTAGCTGTATCTTTGTGTTCAATAGGATTGATTGTGTTTTTTTTCTTGCTTTTTTTAAAATCCTTTTTTGGTCCTCAAGAATATGTTCAATCCTAATGAGTAGACCCTTTGATAATATGAGAATTTTTAACATTGTTTTCTGACAGACATTAATGAATGTGAACGAGGGACTCACAAATGTGGTGTGGACCAGCAGTGTGTCAACAGACAAGGGAGCTATTTCTGTCAGTGTCCCAGAGGCATGAAACATGCTCCTAACGGGAGATGTGTCGGTAGGTGGTCTATGATATCTCGATTTCACTTCGACCAAGCCTAATCTGTTTTTTACACTTTCTATTCTTCACCTTTTTAAATTCAGAAATGCCATGTTTTTTCTTTCCTTTTTTTTTTGTTTTGTATGTGAACAGAAATTCCATGTTCTTGATTTCTTTCACGCTTTCCCTCACTATTTCCCTGTTATCAATATTTATCCCCTGTAACGTCTTTATTTGCATTACAAGTTTGTAAATTGCTCGTCTATTCTAACATTATGTAAAACATAGAAGTTAAATGGCTCAATGTCTCAGGTCAATGTTAGCTCATTTTGAAAGATAAAGATTACAATGATTGTACTTAGTGCAAGACACTGATGTAATTATCACGTCTGTGTTCCTGTTCCTGTTATTGCATAATTGTTACTTCATGTATTGAACATAATTTTCCCCCGAGTACTGTATAATAATTTCTGTATCACAATGACTATATTATGCATGTCATTATGAATGAGTCCCGTTTGCAGTTCTCATCAAGTCTGCACGGTGAATTTTTGTTGTTATCTTCACCATTATCTGTAATATCGGTTCTTACTATATTCTTTCTCCAAACAGACGTAGACGAATGTTCGTATGGAGCCGCCATATGTCCCTCCAACTCAAAATGTGTGAACACGATTGGCTCTTTCAGGTGTGACTGTGTGGACGGTTTGATGTCTGACGGCAACGACGCTTGCACGGGTAGGTTCATTTATCAAATTAATAGCTATGTTAACAAAAGAGGAAATTTGCGACATTGTAAGACGAGCTTCTACATTCCTTGGTTGATAGCAAATGTATGATCTTCAAAATTTTAATTCCATACATTTCTTACTGATGGTAGTCTTCAGGAGCATAACATTTATCCCACCATTAGAAATCACGAAAGCTTCATTTCAATGTTATTATCTCCCATTTGTGACAGACTGAACCATGTGCGTGTTCACTAAACACATTGCCCCTTGTGCTCATTGTCGCAACTTTCATCCTCCGCACACAGGCTCACCCCCATCTCAACGCTAACCTTCCTTTTTTACTTTTGTTTTACGTCTAATTAGCTGAGGTAGTAGGGATGAGCCAGAGAGGGGATGGGGTGCTATGCGGGGTAGGCTTCTGGCCGATAAATTGGCTTAAAAACTATAGAAGTAACTCAAAAACGTTAACCCGAAGGCCAAAGAGATTTAGCAATAGATCTAATTTTCTTAAATTTGTCAAAAGATTTAATGTAGGAAACCAATTGGTCTACGTTTAACTGAATGCAGTGGCGTTTAAATGGATGTGCAGTAACTCGATTATGTGGTGCCAAAATTGTGGTGCAATAATGCAATAAATAATTGCACGAAAATATTCGTAATATTTATCATTCTTACAGATGTAGACGAATGTCAGACGGACGGAATTTGTCAGCAGAAATGCGTCAACGTCCTGGGCACATACTTCTGTTCATGTAACCGTGGGTATCAGCTGAGAGATGACAAGAGATCATGCGAAGGTAAGATTAAATATACTGGAATTAGCTGTTGTGCTGAATCTGGAAATATTAAATGGTCACTCAAATTCGCCATGTGCTTGCCAAAATCAGTACCCTCGAATCTGATTATGGTGCAGTAGCGTGCAGATGTTTGATGATGCCCCATCATGCCTGGGCCAACTTCTTGATTGTTTTCCCTAAGACTCAAGTACATGGCCTAGACACTGTTTGATTGGATGCCCGGGGCCGTTGCCCCATCTGCACCCTCTTGCAAACTACTGTTTGGGTGTATGTATGAGTATACTACTAGGTTGGGACGGAGGGGAGGGATTGAGAATGGTGAAAACCACAGTTTCCAAACATTATCACAGACAACGCCTGTGGCATTCACTGTTACCTTTTACTATATGATGAACACTTAAAAGTCATCGACTATTCATTTTAGACTGTTTTGAGCTCCTGGATGTCAACCTCAATATTAAGTAGCAGGTCAGAATAAATTTCCATGTATATCAAACTACTAGTATATAAAATTAAATGGGCCATTTACTGTCAAATGCTACAGTATGCAAAGATTTAAGTAGTCATTGTAAGGTTATGTAATGGACTTAATTATGAAATAGTACATGTATTTGAGAGTAAGTTTTTTCGAAATCGCCAGGACATAAACCAGCAATGAAAATACTAAATGCTGTTGTGTACGAGCTATTTTAAGCAGTCATTATATCATTATCTAATGAAAACTAAACAATGCAAAGGCTAGATGGGTTCAGTGAGAAACAGATTTGCTTTACAATGAAACTGAAGTGTTAGCAAGGTGTCAAAGACGTAATGAATAGTTTTTCTTTTCCCGAAATATAATGTATAGTTTTGTATCCATTTGACTGTTTCTAATTGTAGTTAAGAAAATTTCATAATTTCACGAAAGGCAGTCTGTGTTGGCTCAAAAGACGGTTAGTTTAATTCAAAACTTTCAGATGTCATGCAGTTTTTAGATCCTTGCTACTTGCTACTTTGCTTTCTCCCTGCAGATATCGACGAATGTACACAGTTTGGAAGTCGCTCAGGCCGCAGTGGTGTGTGTGGTGGCCGATGTATCAACATTCCCGGCTCTTACAGATGTGAATGTCCAAATGGATGGAGACTGAAGCCGGATGGAAGATCATGTGAAGGTGAGAGAACATGGTTTGGGCGTAAGACTCAGCGTCTACTTGGGGTATCTTTTCACAAGATATTATTTTGTGAACCGTAGCTGGAGTAACCAAATATGTTCCTTGTGGATCAGTCTTTGCATTAATGCCTGTTGCTGTGAACAAGGCGAGGTTGGCTTTTGCAAACAACAATAACAACAACAACAACAACAACAACAACAACAACAACAACAACAACAACAGCAACATCGGCTTCAAATATAATAATTATAATAATAATAATACTAATAGTGCACGGTGTCTATTTTCACCATATTATACAGGGACGTAATAGTCACGTCAGCAACGATAATAAAAATGATAACCAGGTAGCCGTTTATTACCCTTTTATAATTATCTTCCGCCTCGTTTGCCGCCGTCACGCTTCATAGTTTTATAACTTTCAACATTAAAATGTCGTGTCATACATGGAGGCTGTGTTACTGGAACGGGCAAAGTGACCAAATGTCTTCCTTTTCCTGGGAGAGGCCATTCTTTTACTGTAATACTTTAAACATGCAGGGTTGCAATAATATGTTTGCTAGGGTAATACACAGATAATATTTCTCTTTCAGATGATCATTGCAGAAGTTTTTGTTTTATCTTATATCAATCTATATCTCTCCTTGCTCGATCATTTTTCTGATCATCAGATATTAATGAATGTAAAGAGCAAACAGCTTTTTGTCCTCACGGAGAGAGTATGTGTATCAACACACGAGGAGGTTACAAGTGCCCGATTGTAAGATGTCCTGACGGCTTCCTGAAAACAAATACAACAGGGCAACAAAACAGGTGGGATCTTCGATTTTTGTGCAAATTGAAATTAACAAAGAACTGTTTGGTCTTGTCCGCGAAGCGATCGAATCCCCGTGGAATTATCAGCATAATAGAGTAAAATTGATTTTTCGTGGAGAATGTTTAACTGACCATAGAAAATGCTTAATCCAGAATTTAAATGAGCGAATGCTTAATTCAGAATTTAAATTAGAGTCTGTGTACATTTTAATGGCAATAATTGAATTTTTCCAAATTAACTTTCTGTTCTGAGTCAAAATGATTTGGTTGCTCGGAGATTAAGCACGGTGGAAATAACTTGCGTGATAATTTATAGGCTACATGTAGTTATGGAAATGGGGATCAAAGTAGTTGGTGCTTTCAATGGTCATATACATTATGGTAGAAAAATTGTGGTACAGTTAGTAACTGACATTGGTTTTTCATGGTCTTTTCCATAATCTCGGTCACCATGATCACCACACTCTCGTCGTTATGACCACACCATCGCCATCATCATCATCACCATCATCACCGTCATCACTACCACCATCATCATCATCATCGTCGTCGGCGTCATCTCCATCATCATCATCATTGTCCACGTCCGTCAGCATCATCATTCTTGTCATTAGCGTTGCATCGAAAGTGAAAAACATAGCATTTAACGACATTTTCAAATCTAGAAAACAGAAAAAGCACGTTGCATCAATATTAAAAGTCACTGTTTTTGTAAGTACATAATTATATCTTATGTCTAAAACTGGCATCACCATCACTGTCTTCAGTACCTTCCACATCATCACTTTCATCCGATTTCAGTAAAAGCCTTTTTATGAATAGTTCACTGGCATGGATATTTTGACGTACAGTGTGGTATGCTTCGTTAGTTCATTTCATTTATTAACGGGGATATGCTTCCTACTAACGCATGCTTATTCATATTGCTACATTAACATTTATACATCTGTATAGGTAACTGTGATTGATATGAGAATGTCTTTACTAACATTGCTATCGTCCTAGTTCTATTCCCTCGCCCGTCCTGTACCCCGTACCGCCCCTCCTCATTCCCCATTGAACATTCCCGTCCACTATCTGTCCCCCTTTTTACAGTTCCTATCGAAGTCTCAATCCGACATTCTGTTTTCCCACCATTGCCCGGCAGTTTCTTTACCACAAATTTATCAATACCAACTTCATTTCTTTTGTCATTTAACAGTTCCTTATTCTCGTTCGTCTCCTTCACCCCCCCTCCCCCCTTTCCACTTCTGAATTATGCCTGAACACCCCCCCCCCCCGCCTCCCTGCTCCTAAAGGCCTACCTTATTAATCTTTCACTCCCACTATTCTCATCAATTGGACCTCCACACTCCAGTGCTATAATCTTCCTTCCGCACTAACCAAATTATCTTTCAGTCCCCTATGCCCCCCGTGCCCAATCCATCACCCGTCTTTTCCGATTCCCTAATAACACATTCTTCAAATTGGCATGTCCCTCTATCAGTATTCGCTGCAAGCGCATCTCCACCGACTGCCCAGAATGCCGGCGAGGCCTTATCTCCAGGACCTACAATTTCTTGTCTTTCGCTTCCCATGTCATTGTGCCAGCTCCTCTGTTCTCCATGACTGGCAGTCGACTCGTGGACAAATTCTATACATGGGAGTTGGGACTGATCACAGCCATGCCATTGGCGTCCGATGTCATACCGGCAGAATTGCAGTATTTTTCTCTGGAGAAAAGTCGGGACTTTGCACGAGTGACGTTGATGAAGAGAATCGAGGGCCCCCAAGATATTGTGCTGAAGCTGACTATGAACGTTACCAGCTATTACAAAGGATATGAAGGCTCGGCAGAGTCCAGGATTTACTTGTATATCACTGAAGAAAATCAGAATAACTAAAATGTCCATGAATGATTAGAATTTAAGATTTGTTTGGGTGAAGGAACTAACATGCATCCTTTTCAGTCTTGATTGTGCAAAGAAAAATGTTGATGTTAACATGCATGCATCTGAGTTTTTACAACGAGCATTAATATGATCATATTGTATATAATTTCTGTATAGCAATAAAACGTGTTGGCTCAGTAATATATATTTGCAACAACCACAGAATCAGCGCTTACAATTAAGTTTGTTTACTTTCTTGCTTTGTCCTTACACATAGAGCCGATTGTTTAATTAACTAATACCCAAACAAAAAGCAGCATTTTCGTGGGCTAAAATATTTCAAATAATATTTACAAAATCACGCAAGTATTTCAAGTAGTACATCGATTGAAAGTCTGAAGTACAGCAGTCAATTAGCTGAGCAGTTCACATAGACCCTGCAGAGGCAAGCAAATCATTAAAGATTCCAGATATCTAGTCCATGATGTTATTTTTGCTTTTGCCTGCCAGCATCACTGTTTTCTTGATGACAATCCAAATTAATATATCTCATAACTGTACAGCTTACATAATGAGTACTGTTTGCACTTACAACTGAGTGCATTCAGATTTCATGAAGTTTTTAGAGTTTTTAGAAAAGCAGAATAGACTTCGTTTCTGATTGTGCTGATCTCATAATGTTACGTTCTTGTTTTTCTCTTCAAACTGATTCAAAACAAATCCCAGGCCAGTGATTAGAAGTTATATTATATAAAATTTAGTGTAAAATTCTTTCATGTGATATTGCTGAAAAAATGTTCCCCTGGAACAAGAAATCTCAACACATAATGATACAAAAGATATTTACATTAATAAACGATTATTTTTGGTATGTCACACCATTTTGGATGAGTAATGTAGAGGATGAAAGCAAGTTAAACAAAATTCTGGAATGCTTTCCGATTAAGATAAATAATTATGATCATTAATGTAATCTCACAACATAAAAGTGGCATTGTTGGATATTCCTCACTGTTTATGAATATTTCTATATTTGTCATTATGTTGAAGAACGTTCACTAATTGATGCTTCACGCTGTTTTTTATTTTTTAAATTTCTTATTTGATGTTTTGTGACGTCTGTGTATGTGTTCATGTGGTGAAGGCAATAATAGGAACTATACGCTTTGGTGTAGTTGTCATGTATGCTGCATTGGTCGCTGGTGCATGTATAAAATGTCGGCATGATCTTGAGCAAGTTGAAATTGGAAGAGGGCTTTATTCATGAATGGTGGTGAAGTGAAGTGTCTCTGATTATTTAGGGAGTTGGGTGAATTGTCAAGGCATAGATAATTAATCTCGGGTTAGAAGTAAATGAAAGGGGGTTGTGAGAAACAGGTATTAATATAACATTTTCAATCACGCCGTACGCCGATGAGCTTTGCGTTTTCTGGGGAAGAGTTCCGTACGTCCCGATCATCCAGTCAATCCCTGCACCTACCTTTATCCCTAACCATTACCCTTACTCCTTCCCCTGCCCTCTTCCCTAACCATAAAATCCTGCCATTATCCCTTACCCTATCCCCGCACTCATCCCTAACCTTACCCCTGGCCTTATCCTTAACCCTTCCCCGACCCTTTCAACCAGAAAACTGCCAGAAAATGTTGAGACAGTTTGTAAAGAATTATAAAACTTGGACGTGGCCGGAGTGTACGGAACTGTTACCGTTTTGCTGCACCAAGTGCAAACTAAAAGTATGCCGTCCTTGAGATCTTCAGTAGGCCTAACCTGAAATATCATACGCCGACCACCACGGATCATTTGACGACCAACAACCCGTCGAATGGTAGCCAGTTTTGAGCTTTAGTTGGGCATGTAAGTAAATAGCTGAATGAAAGACAGACAGATAATAAAATGCCATCGACTGTGCATGTGTTTTAGTGCATGAGCTAACCATGATAACACTTTAAAACTATCTTGCAATCGGGCTGCGCTCATAGTAATTTGAATTCGACACATTTGGTCGGAATATCCAAGTAGGCCCTACTATCTTTTTGAAGCACGTCTTAGAGGAAAGAACAGATGCAAAACGAAACTAGATTATTCAAGACAAACTAACGAATAAACAAAACAAAACACACATATGAACAAACAGCCCGTTAATTTTGATGGGATTTTCATATAATTATTTAATTAAGCCGTTGTAGTTTGATTATTAGACCCGACCTTGCTATCATGAATTGTTGGGTAAAGAAATTTATCGTGTAAAATAAAGTTGTGAACCGCAGAACAGTTTGTCATAAATCGTGTAAATCACGCACCCTCACACCAGCAGAGATACCTACTGAAACAGTTACATGCCATGGGCTACTATTTATTCATCAAAATACACGAATTTGCTCATCCCTATACATAATACTGCAGCCAACTGAATACTACTACTACTACCAATAATAATAATATAAATTATTATAGTACTGATATCATCCCAGACACAGTAAGCCGGCTTCACAGACTGACTTCAAGCCAATTGGAACAGTGGCTCCCAATTGGGGCCCGTGCCAAGGGGAGCCTTCGAGCACAAAACAACACATTGCAACATACACCTAACATCACATTGCAGGTTTTATAGAGAACAGTACCAAACTGTAATCATTGCGCGCCTACACGCGTCCGGCCCCGCGCTTGGGTAATATAGTCTTGTCAAGTACACACAACACATTGCAACGTACACCTAATGCCATACCACAGGTTTTACACAGAACAAATGGAAGAACAACGTCTTTAATCATTGGGTCCCGTAGTTCCTAAGGCCAGCCCTAAAAACAACAAACCACTAATTGTATCTCATTCAACACCCAATCGTTGACTGAATTATACTAAACTTTATACGTCTTTGGTCAAGAGGTAACAGAGTCATGATTAAAAACAACAACAACTAATTACCCACACAAAACCATTTAATATAGAAATGTATGAAGGTTGGCGACCAGAATGTTGCATGTCCAAAATAGTCAAACTGAGAAAAACGAGTTTGAAGTTTGTAATTTGAACAAATTGCAATGACTTCAACACGGTGACATGAATAGTTTTATTGGGTTATGGAATAAAGTCAAACACCCTCAGTCTTGGATATCTACAGGCATTTAAGAGCAGTGAATAGAACTGGACCTAACCCCATTCTGGTTGGTAACCCTCGTTATAAATACCTGATGGGTCGGTTGATGTTATTTTTTGCTGTTCCTTCATGCTTTAAAAAGCGAGCTGATAGCCGAGGAGGACGGCGTGGTCTGTAGAAGGAAACAGTGTGATCCTGAAAACGTCCAGTGTGTTGCGAACAAGACCAAAACCATAACTTGGCAGTTTTTGGATCTGCCCAGGTTGGTCTCATTGCCTCTCTGTTTCGTACCGTAACTTTCCGTTTTGCTTCTCTCTCTGTGTCTCTTTTAGTCTCTCTCCTGTCTCTCTCTCTCTCACTCTCTCTTTTTGTCCCTCTTTCGTTTCTGTCTGTCTCTCTCTCCCCTTTCCCCCTCTCCCCCCACCCCCTCACTCTCACCCATTCTCTCTCTCTTTCTGTTTCTCTTCCTTTCTGACAGTCTCTCTCTGCCTTTGTCCCTCTTTCTCTCTCCTCCCCCCCCCCTTTCCCTCTTTCCCTCCACCCCTCACCCACTATCTCTCTCTTCCGGACTCTCTTTCTCTCTCTGTCACTCTCTCTCACCCCCTCTTTAGTCTATATAGGCTATGGTTTCATAGCGAAGGTGGAAAAAACGCCAGGTTGAAATTAATATCCACACGACATTATTCTGTTTAATGTGTACAATAGAAATAAGCTTTCTGTCTCCATTTCTCTCCCAACGATCCGTCCACTCGGCTGTCTCTACCTCTAACCTGTCTTTCACATCTACCGTTAAATTATGTGTCAGTGTTCAAAAGACCATGAAATTGTGCCCATGTTGGCTTTGTTCTTCCCCACGTTGTCCCCTTCTGTCTGCCAGGGGAAATCTATTAATTTGTACATTACTAAGACACTGTTTCAAAAAGTCAAAATGGGTAGGTGAGACACACCAATATCAGCTTGAGGCTGTTTTCATGATTGTGTACCGAAACGGGAACGGCGACGGAAACGTCAAAAACCCTTTAAGTAGACAAATAGAACGGTTTCATGTGTACGAAAGTGCCATTTCCCTACACATGAAAGCAATCTTTCTTCTTACTACTTGATGGATTATTGCCGTTTCCTTTTTCCGTTCCCGTTTCAGCACACATAAAACACAGTTTTAAGAATAAAATATACCGAGAAGATTGTCCCTGGGCGCTTAGACCCCTCACAGTACCACCCCTTCCTTTTTAAAAACAAAACATCTCTGAAGTATTAGGGGTGGGTTAATGTTGATTTGAGGTCTTTATTTTAGGAGGTTCGCTGCCCTTGGCATTTTCACCTCACTTTACTTGTTTTTATTATTTCTTGTTCTGGCGGGGGGGGGGGGGGGGGGGGGAGATGATATGGATAAATTTTAATCTATTAATTTCAATTTTGCCCGGGCAGCGGCCTTTCGGCCTGCTCTTTACGATTTCCAACTGCCAAGGTATCTTTAACGTGCGCAACGTGCACACGGGCCCTCCGAATTTTTTTCGTCCTTATCCGAGAAGACTAGGTACTCGATCCTACCCCCCAATAGGACCAGGGACTTGAAAATATGAGAAAAATCCAATTTCCAAGAACTACTCGATCCTACCCCCCAATAGGACCAGGGACTTGAAAATATGAGAAAAATCCATTTTCCAACATGCCTGCACTGCCCGGGTTTAGAACCCGGGACCCTTGGCATGAGAGGCGAGCACCTTGCCTCTAGACCACCTTGTCCCGTGGGTGGGTTAATGTGGGGTGCTTACAGTGTGGAATAGGATCAGCTAGGTATTAGGTATGTAAGCTGACACGTTAATTGGTTCAAAGATTACAGGATAGTCTTTCGGGGTATTGGTTGTCCATGGTCTGTTTCTTTATCCTCAGTGTCGAGTTCATCACAGCCCCTCTGACCATTCTCAATATCAAAACCATCGGATATTCCAGATATCCCAATCTTCGGCTCAAAATCATAGGCGGAAATGATGAAGAGCTTTTTGACACAGCTGTAACAGGAGACAGAGGTAACAACAACAAACATTTTCATCACCTTCTTGATCCATAATATCGGCACACTACAGAATGATAGCATTCCTTGCTGTTCCCTCATTCTCACGGAACCATGATTTTTACCATCTTTCCCTTCATTATTCCCCCCCCCCCCATGTAATACCCATTAATTAATCAAGGAGAACACTATATTATTGAATGTCCGATTATTTGACTAGGTGGACGGTCGTGACCAGAAGGCAAGAAAACCAGAAATCGACCAAGCACGATAAATTTACAATTAAAAGCAGTTTGTATTGATCCTTTATTCATTCCAGCCTGACCCAGCTTTCCATACTGTTCGATAACGTACCAAAACTGTAAACAGAACCGCGTCAACAGCAGACGTCAAGACCTGATTGACGGTCCCCAGTATCATAGAGTTAATCGGAGAGGTTTACTGTTCAAACAGTTTGAACAAATTCTAAACATAGTTATTGATTGTTTGGAACAGAAAGGAAATTATTCAAGATATATACATGTACATAGCTGCAAATGACTAAACAAGGACATAGACCGTTGCGGGGTTTAAGTTCATCCATCGACATTTCAAGAACTACACATTGTGGATGCCTGTTTTCAGGACTGTCATTACGTGGCAACACTTTTAACTACGAGAATAATTATTGAAATAAGGATATAGAAAATATGTTAACGTTGTGTAAACTTCCCTCCATTGACATGTTAAGAACTACGGAATTTTGTATGCTCGTTTTCAGCATTGTTGTGTAACAACACGTTTTAAAAAAAGGACACAGATGTGTTGTGTAAAATTTCACCCACTGACATTGTCGATTGTGGATGCTCGTTTTCAACACTTTTATTTCGTGGGCAACACTATTAATTACAATTCTTGAAATAAGGACATAGAAAATATCTGAATGTTTTGTAAATTTCATCCATTGACATTTTAAGAACTACATAATTGCAGATGCCCATTTTCAGTACCGTGACATGTATTTCACAGCAACTTAAAAAAAATGTTCATTCCACCTTCTCCTCTCTTTCTCCCTAGCTGCACTGCGATTGCTGAGTCCCCTGAAAGGCCCGACCGACAAGGAAGTGGTACTGGAGCTTGAGAATCGAAATTTCTCGGGCGACGAAGTCATTTCTCGCCACATTACACATGTGCGAATTTTTGTGGGAACTAACCCCTTCTAGAGAAAATTAGGATGGTGATAGAGCACGACAATAGCATCAACAACAGCAACTTCCTTGCTCTAGATACTTGTAGCTGTCATGTTCACACAGCCAGTTTCCCATGTATTAAAGACGTGTTTCTGTATAGGTGGAATAGATGAACTTTAAAGCCATAGAAGAACCACAGTCAGGGCCGTAGTAATGCATTTGTGCAGTTTGTGAACATTATCTGCCACTGAGACAACCCTCGCTGAATGCATACTCTGGAAATGACCTAGTGTTTTTCTCATTCTTTGATAAAGAACCGGAAATTCTTACGTTTATAATTATGTACTCGTCATAATATAAACGAAGGTACGCGCCTTCACACCACACGTTACTTGGACACGCGCACAAACACATTATATATACAAAAGAAAGATGTATATACAAGTATTACGCACAAAGAAAACAAGGCAATAACATAACATGAAATTAATATATGAGGGTCACGCAAGCTTAAAAGTAACAAAACAAAAAAAAAAATCTCTGCTCTCCACATCTATTTTTAACTAGCTAAAAATGTCCACGAAATTATGACACAGCTTTACAGTAGCAGGGTAGTGAATTTAAGTGCTGATAAAATGAATATGACAAAGCGACAATGCTAATTGCTATTAATTTCGCTGTTATGATTACAGACATTCCTCTTCCTGTCTACATAATAATGATACAGTTCTGTCATTTCATTACATGTTCACGTAACGTGATCGCGGCCAGTACTCCACACGCCCGGCTTTTGTAATAAATTACTAATATTTTCTATCTCCCTGCGTTTCATAGTTATTCTTCTGCCTTCTACTCTAACCCAACCTCTCTTTCTGAATACAAATCCTATACCCGCGAATCCTGATCTTAATTCACATCAGAACATACCCCCTGGAACTTTCACAGTGTATATAACCTGTCGCTCATCCGACGCTTTAACCCACTAGGCCCAATGTATCACCAGTGATACACGGAAATTTATCACTGGTTTCATTTCCCACAAGAACTCAAGGCGAGAAAAGTTGTTTTTAAAAAAAAATTAATTAATTTTTACAATATAAACGGAATCGACCAAATGATCATGAAAACCCCGTAATTATGCCCCGAAGAACAAATGATCACAAAAGTAGAATTTCCCATAAGCAGAAATGAGAGCAGGGCCAGGAGGGTTAAGTCAAACATATTTCCTAAACTATATCTCGGTATCACATCTCTAATACCATGACCAAAACCCTGACATCATTGTAAATTATGTACACTCCAGGTCATACCTGGCTGGGTGATGATACTTACTAGTGAGGGGTGATCGAAAAAAACAACAACCGATCAGTAACTTGCCAACAGAACTATAGATATACTGACTATTAAATGGAACAAGCTAAGACTGTAATTTACGTAAACTATCATTTGTTTCCTCTGCACAGCACAATACGTTATTCAAATTCATAATCAACAAGGCAATCAAACCGCTGCCTAAAACAAACCCATTAATTTTGAAACTAAACAATTTCACTGCATTGATACATGTATCACAGCGCAAGCAATCAACTCCTTTTTAGCATTACCAAATGAAAAAATCAAAAGACTCAATGCCGGATGATGACATTAGCTTATTAAATATTTATTCTAACTCCTACATGTCACATACTCACACAATAGATGTTCTTTTCGCAATTTATGATATCTTTTCTCTTGTTTTGTTAAGCTCCACATTCAACTCATGCTTGGCCCTAAACAAATCTATGATTTATGTAATTCTTTGTTGGGTCCGACAGGTATTTGTAAGTAACAACATACATTTGCTGTTGTTTTTTGTTGAAATGAGCCTTTGATGCGAATATAACCGCGGAAGCACAGTTCAAACAACGATTAAAATATTCTCTTCTTTTTGCTGATAGATCGCTTTTTCATGCTCAAACTATCTTTCAATATCATTTTGTTTCTTAGCTAGCATTAAAAAAAAAAAAAAGAAGATGTATCGAGATTTGGCGACGTTGAAATATTGAAGATTTTGCACATATTTTGCAGAAATTGCAAGTTTATCTGAAAAAAGGGAGGGAAATATTATGTAATATAACAGAAAAACAGAAAACGAAATGCCACGAGTGAATCAAAAACTGTTTAGCAACTTCCGTTCCTGATGTAATTACAGTTCTCTAACATGGAACGGTGTATTGACTTCCCTTGCATTTTATGTTTTTAAGATCTTACTTGTACAGCGCTAATTTGCTTTCTATTACTCATCAATTTAACTTCACTAATGAATAGTTTTCTGTCAGCGGACGTTCTAATAAATGGAATTTAATCGCAGGCTTGAAAACGCAATATCTGGACAGACCTCAATAACAGGTAAAGGTATTTAACAGTATTTAAAGGTATTATTTAAAGGTATTCTCTTATAATGGATAGGGTTCATGACCAGTGTATCAACTCAATCAAATTCATCAATGCTTTGGCTTTGTACACCGCATTTTAATAATGTAATATAGTCAGCATTCTTGTACTGTTTCATTTTTCATTCTTTATCTTCTCATGCTCCCTGATTAAAAAGTGATGTAATAAACCGATATCAGCTTGTGTACGAGTGCTGTTTTGTGTTTTGTTTTGGTTTTGGTTTTTGGTGTTTCACTGTCTTCGTTTGTTCTTTTCTTTCTTTCCTTTCGTATGTCGATAGTCTAACTTTTAACGGTTCATCCCATTTTGATTGATACTCGCTGAAGTTGGTATAGGTGAAAAGCCTTGAGGAAATTGATTAGTTTTGTGGATTTAAACTTGTATAGGATAGGTTTTGTAGAAAAATGTAAAGCCCCTAATTTTCAAGGTCCATGACGGATTGCTGAGTATATTTCGATTTATTGAACTCTGGCAATTAGCGATAATTAGGCGAAAGCTCGTGTTATGAAAACCCATGCAATTTAACTGCAATGTACTTACCAGTTTTTAATCATTAGTCCTACTTGTGGAATCGATACACAGACACGGGCTGGTGTTAATCACATTATTGCTTGAGATTTTTTTTTTTAACGTTGACATACAAAGGAAGAAAGCTTTATGTATGGGCGTGCCTGCATACACGTGCGCGCCCACCTGCCATAAAATAATGCACGTGTTCGTCTGGAAGAAGTCTGATCACAGTCAGTGGCGGATCTGCTATGAAACTAATGAAGCTTAACTCTTTCAAGGCGTCAGTTTTAGGGGCTTCGGTCAAGTCTGGACGTAATTAACCTTATCCCACTTAGCCTCAGAAAAACGTTTACAGAAAAAAAAATAAAAATATTGATAGTAAGGTAAACTGTTATACATCAAATAAAAGAGATGGATTGTAGAATACAATATAAATCGGCGGTACGTCGAAACGAGTTTTTGACTGGCACCGATAAATCGGGCATACGCCCCGAAAGAGTTAAGCTTCAGGACACGTGATCCTGGAGGGGCCCTGGATTTTTTTTTTTTTTTAAATGATTGAATGTAGATGTTGCCATATTGTTGCTGATTGCGAAGGGGCCCCATAACAGTTCTAGTTGCTTCAGGGTCCTAAAAATGCAGATCCGCCACTGATCACCATGAGCAAAGCCTGTAGGCGTGTAGAAAATAATGAAAAAAACCCTATTTCGTCTTTGTTAATAATATCAAGCAGCATAATTGTCAAGTTATGGAACATAATTTTGGTGTTTCAAATAATTGAAAAAAGGGGAAAGTCATAATTAGGCTCATTTCCCGAAGCCAAATCAGATTTTATGGTAGGGGAAGAAGGTTGATGGGTGGGAGTATTATTTTGCTGGAGTCTGACAAGCGCATCACTTCCTGTTGAATCAGCCAATTGTCTGTAACCAGATCGCCGAGTTATTTACAAACATACCTTATAATATTATTATTGTTCGTAGTTGGCCCGCTGATTCGGGGAATACACAGATATGATTTTTAAAGTTGAGTCTTGATCCCCAATGTGTAAACTGAGGCGCTGAACGAAACTTCCTTTCATACTTTTTAATTCTACTCGCAGAAAATGCGTCGTTTTTTTTTTCCCGGATCAAAATGTCGGAACACTAATCTTTCTTCTGTTCAACTCACAGGTTCTATAGATAGTTCTATAGAACTCTATGGTTCAACTCATTTGCTACTCAAATTCAACGAAAGTATTAACCAGCGAACTTCAAGACCTTTTAAAACACGCCCGCGTACACCTTTACGTCTAACTATGCGTTATTTGGTATTTTGGACGGCGAAAAAGCCTTTCATGATTACAATCGAGGCCTTCCTTTCTTTATAGTATGATTATTATTTATAGGGAAGTCTATGTAGTTGCTGAAATCTGAGAACCTCACTTTCTGTTTAATATGTTTATCTTCTCTAGTCGAAACACCAATTTAATCTTTAGACTGGAAAATTCCTTTTTTGGGTGACATTTGATAGTCAATTTCTCTTCTGATGAATCTGGTCATTTTGCTCTATTCAAAAGTGGGGGGGGGGGGGGGGGGATATATTTGTTGGAGGCTGAAAGTTACGATGCCCCGCCACAGGTTCAGGCCGGATAATAAACACCGAGACATAATATTTTAACCATCTTGCAACAACATATCGGCCCATCATATTATTGTGTTGCAGAAGTCTGCCGCACGACCCATATATCGGCCCTACCGATTCATGTTAAAAAATATATCGGTCGACATTGTTTCAGCATGTGTTGCACTCCAAATTTTACTATTCCCTGCTGTCTTTCTACCCGATAATCCATTATTCTGGTAGTCTGAAGGAAGGTATGGCGTGTGGACAAAAGGGTAACGATGGAATCTAAGAACTGCGACATGACAGGTGTAGTGAGTTCAATTTGCAAGGATGTCGGTCCCTGTGACAACTGACAACTGACAGTATTGACACCAGCCATACCTGTAAACAGGGCATTTTCCCGACCGGTCCGGAAGGATCAGCTAATTAAACTACGTTTATTTCAGGAGCAGATGAACGGAAGCATTCTCGTCAAAGTAAATGTGATTTGTTAATTTTGAGATCTGAACATTTTGTTTGGTCTTGGTGATATTTTCAGCTCTACTTCGGTGGGCAAGGTGACCTGGACAGTTATATAAAGATAAGCAATATCACTCACAAGGGAAAGTACGAATGGTATTTCTGGGGTGCTCGTACCCTAGGCGCACACATGCAACTAACTCTCGTGTTGCTGTCGTGTTTTAGATTCATGTTCCCGTTGACTCTGTAATTAGCCCGAGTATTGCATGTGAGCACACCTTAATTCATTCGACTGGGTTACAAAAAAATAGTAAAAAAAATGCTACGCGTCTGCAGCGCAACAAGTCGCATGTGTGCGCCTAGGCTCAAGTTTGGGTTCAAACCTCCCCCCCCCCCAACCGCCCCGATCCCTTTCCCCCCCGAACTGCCTTAACGTATGGGCACATTGGACAGTTGCCCAGGGGCTCAAAGGGTTAGGGGGCCCCATGCATGCAAATTTCTGAGTAGTTTGCGTAGGGGGCGGTCCGCGGCCTATTTCTTTGCCCAGGGACCCAAACTGATGTAAAGATGACCCCCGCGCCCCCCTCCCCCAATACACACATAGATTGTAAACATGGAGGCCTAATGGACGCCAGCCCGCAATACAAAACAAAACAAAACAAATTCGAAACTATTGTTTTATTTCTCCCCTCGTTTACATTAAGTTTGCCGCCAGTATTTGAAAGCAAAATCATCAAAATCTTCATCGAATAAAGACACTGGCAAAATAGTGTCCTGCTGAATTCTCAGCACCGTCCTAAACAGCCTCACTTCCTCTTCGCACGCCCGGGGTGAAAACAAATATAACTCAGTGGTTGTTGAGACTGGGACCCTAAGTCGCTTAGATGTAACCGATTATATCTGAGTGCTACTTGTCTGTCACAGTAAGGGCTGAAAGATTACTCCAACACCCAATCGTTCTATCCAGCGTATCGAACAACGGATATTGATCCCATAGCTGGAATCGTAGCGAGGAGCCACAGTATTTTACAATTGGTTCCTATGGCACAAAAAGGACGATGCATTTGGCATAGATGCACACTGGCGACTTCGATTCTTTCGGGTCCCGACTATGGAACCCCATTCGTGCATGTTCCATTAATTACTGACGATTTTTTTCTTTCAGTCTTTGAATGACGCTCTGCCTCATAAAAAAAAAGAAGGCCGCACGTAAAATATTCATGCCACTTTGCCCATAATATGATGAGCTTTCAGTTTGAAATGGGAGAGTAAAATCTTTGATAAAAACAGCATCACTGCGAGGGTTAAGTGCATGTAATTAATTTCACTTCAAATTGTTAAGAATGAGCCAAAGCTGTTAACGAGATTCGCGGCTCATTTCAGTTCATTGAAAACCATTACATTTGGATCAGCTCACCGTTCCATTGAGTGTCCAGTTCATTATCAGATATTTCGCGTCTTAATTTCTTTTATTAAGTTCAGTTTTTCCAGTTGGATGTGGCACGGGCAGTGTGTACAATAGGATTATTCAGTCATGGATCACTGCCGAAATGCAGTACATACTTATACAGGTTTTGTCTTCATTTCTATAGGGTGCGGTGACATGTGCATTAATTTCATGGCGTACACACTATATACTAGTTAGAAAGATAACTGAAGCAGTCTACTGTGATGGACAGGGCTGAGTTGAAGGGATAGATGCGCTTATTAAGAACTAATCGGTAAAATAAAATTGAACAAATAGATCTATTGGCATTTAAACAACAAAAACAAAAAAGTAGAACTGGGCCAATTAGTGTCAAGCAGTACTCATTGAAGAGATGTGGCACTTGTGCGGGTAAGTCCGCAACATCTACAAATTAAAAGGGAGATTCATATTTAATGGAATTATTTCATTGGATCGAATCCCCATTAAAAAAAATAAAACAACATTTGTCACGAGCAGAGTTAGGGTCTTGGGGATGTTACGACTGCACGAGAGGCAGCTAACTCACACTCGGACACAACCACACAAGAAAAGTATTAAATAACTAGAGCGTATATATGTCAGGCCGGTCAGGCCATAGTTTACATAAATATTAATAACAAAACAAAAGACAATAGGGGTATATATTCAAACCAAAAAAAACTAATTAATAACTTAACCAATGATATTCATGTAACTATGGAGGTACTGCAATCAATAGCAAATAGGTATATTATACGAAACCAGATATCAATTTAAAGTGACAGTTGAGTCGCCACTGGCCAGTCGCCAGGCAAACTCTCCCTAAATCATATGGGCTTGAGTGTTAGGAGAGCCCAGTATGTTCAAAGCCTACAGAAGCACTCTTCGGCTTGTAGGTAATTTAAGCAGTTGCCAAAAGACTATATTTTATGCACAATCACTATTCAATTCATCAACAATGTGCTATATTATTCCAATCATACTATGGCAATAGATCTATGATACAGGACACTCGTGGTCGAGTGCCAGCTGGGGTTTCCTTAGTCTTCCTATGAGGCTGTAGTTCTCTCTCTATCTCCGATCTCTATTATGCTTGAACAAATAAGATATATTACCATTGGTCACGCCTACTGGTAGGCGCGAACATCAATATAGCGCAGCGTGGGCTTTCAAAGGTCAGCCCACTCAGACCTTTCTTTCTAGAGCTCAGTCAGTCCGTTAGCAAGGACTTCTTGTCTTCAAAGCACACAGTTCAGGTACTGGTCAACCGGAGATACTTCACGACACGATGCTTCTGCTCGTCTGTATTCACTAAATCTGAACGTTACACGATGTTATATACTATCTAACTACCCAGCGTGCTAGTCCGCTGGCCCAATTAGTTCAGCTATCTCATAGGTCGAAACCTCCCACCATTTTAATTGTAGTAATACGTCTGCACTATTCTACCAGCCAGTTAACGTGCAAAAACTTGTCTAGTCATACTTAACAATGCCAACTAGCCCCACCTTGTTTCACCCCTGCTCCATTACTTATTAATCACGAACATTAAAACCGACAAGCGTGCATCTAACAGTTTAACTTTACATTTATTTACTCACCAACTATAATTCGCGAGAGCCGTTCAAGGCCACCAGCCAATTTCTCATGGCCCTGGTAAAACAACAACAACTCACTCTCTGCGTGAGTTTTAACAACATCTGAATCATGACAACATTCATATTACAAATTAGATAGACAGAAAGTGCGAAAAGAATGAAGAAAAGAGCAACAATTTTCAAAAGCAACAAACAGGACAAGAAATGAAAGCGAGAGAGAGAGAGAGAGAGAGCGAGAGCGAGAAAAAGGGAATGGACAGACACCAACATAATATAATGAGCAATGCATTAAGATGGCAATAATGGACATGGTTATCAATGGTTGATATAAAAAATAGTGCAAAGCAAGGCACAGGCGGACCTTATTAGGTTAATCACTCATGCAACTTCAAGGACCAGCAGCAGCAACCAACATGAGTGATGAGATTCATTGGACCCAGGCCGGCAGAGGAACTTCCCTTAAGGCCCATAGTACATTGAATCAAATCTCTTTTGCTTCGGTTTTGTGGAGTAAGGAGTTAAACAAGATCTTGGGCATTAGTGAAACTGAAACAGGCGTGTCTCGCTAGTTGATTCAAAGGAAGTTAAATTTTGGTCCAACCTTACCCAAAACAAACTAGAGTCAGTGTGCCTATAGCCACTCATTAGAGCCTGGGTATTTGAAACTAGGTAACTTGAACAACCACTCTCTCAGTAAATCGCCTGCAACACTGAACTATTATATAACCTATCTCTGAGGGATGTTATTTACCTTTATCATTATCCGAATAATTATCTCCCACGGATTGTCCACGGAGCTGGACTTGGTGACCTCGCCCGCCATTCCTCCGGAGATTTGATGAAGTTACGGTTCCCCCGATCCTGTGACGTACTTAGAAGGTGTACTACTCTTTGCTGATTCAACTGTAACAACCAGAAAACACGCAATATCTCATTTCCACTCTGCACGAAAGGTCAGTTGTTGGGACGCGTCTTGAAATCGCTATCTTGCATAAATGTGACGTGTAACTTTGGACTCTGTTCATGACAAAATGAAAGAAACTTTTAACTGAACTGTTCTGGCGTCAACATTTAAATAGCTGGTTTTGTGTGTGTGTGTGTGTGTATGTGTGTGTTTGTCCGCGATCTTTGCTGGTAATACGACTTTGTCATAATAAAATCCAGAGGCAAAATACACTGTACAGAAAAACATCTAATAACAGTAATAAAAAATAATAATAATGAAGATCATTTACATAACGTCTAGTCCAAAAAAATTGCCACAGGCGCTTTACAGAAAGTCTTGTTCTATCCATCTGCAACTCTCTCTCTCTCTCTCTTTCTCTCGTGCACAATCTATTATTATGCTAGACATACATACATACACACACACATACATAACACAGGCACATAGGGGTACATAAGGCAGAAATTAAACAATAAAACAGCAAAAATCAATTCTAGCGACACTTTTATTCTTCCCCTTTCCACGGGTCACTTCCATGCAAAGGATGATCACAGGTGTTTTGCTTAAAGTGTATAAACATCTAATAGGCCCAATAAAGAACAACATCAATTTCCTGATAGAATACGATATGATGAAACAGACCATCATAAATATGATACAATTTACTTGTAATAAAACACCGTATCACTATCAATGTATAGCGTTGTGTACCATACCTGTACAAATATTGACGCATTCTGGACTCGCTCTTGGTTTGATATACTACATTTCATTTTATTTCTTCAGTTGTTTTATGGGTTCAATTTCTCATCTTGTTACATTTTTTTTTCCCTTATAAAGATCAATTGATCGACAGCTTGATTTGTCTTCTCTTTTCCTTTGCGTTTTATTGTATTTCTTTATTATTTCTTACTTGAGACTTTGCTACATACAACTTTTTCTTTTTTCTTTTTGCCATTATATTGACTTGATGTCACAGTGCGTGCATGACATGAATCACTGTGTTTGTTCACTCATTCTTCTTCTTCTTCTTCTTCTTCTTCTCCCTCTTTCTCTCTCTCTGTAACTTTTCTAGAAAGCAACATTGTGGGCTTATTTATGTCCAATGTCATCTTTACCTAGATCAGTTTTGTTTCACATTTCTGGCACCCATTCCAGTAAACAAACCTATAACATTGAAATGGTAGGCCTACTTCCCAATGCCTCTTCCGACAATCAAACTTAGCCCGCTGCATCAGCTGCTCACATTTTAACGACACTAATGCTTTACAATATTTTTTTTTTAAACTTTAGCAAAATATATAAAAATAAAATAAATTATATCTGCATCACTAACAACTTATATCAAACCATCTGTGAACGAAACAGCAGTGGACGGCGTGGCTGTTGAAGTAAAAGTTGCTTAAGGGTTCATTTTATTCCATTTTAATTCATTTTATATTATTTTTATTTCCATTTAATCTTATCCACTTTCATTTCATTTTATTCTTGTTCTTGTTATTGTTAGGCTTTGTCCGTCCAGTGCAGGACGTCGCCTTCCGCCAATGATCTCCATTCTTTCGTCCACCTTGTCCACGCCTGTCAGCTTGTCTGCACAATGATACCATCTCCATCGACTTTCGGGGCGTCCTCTTGTTCTCTTTCCTTTTCTAAGCCTCCATTTGGCTCAAAGGCCTTGTCTGTGTTGTATTTATTCATGTCATCGTACTATGTGTGTTCCTATCATGGCTTCAGCCCGGGCTGATTAGCAAGCACCCCACGAAGTCTATAGAGATCCTGAGAATATTTGCACATTTCCACTGAGTGCGAATTGAACGACAACAGTTGATAAGAACATTAAGCAGAGCATTTTGGGCTCTAGCCACTTTGTCTTATCTGTGTTTGAGAATGTTCCTTTTATGACACCTGGTAACCGCAACCACCCCCTCCCCCACCCCACCTCTATTTCTGTGGAAGCTCTGTCTTGCTGTATCATGAATGTCTTTGTTGCTCCCTATTTTTCTTTTGTCTTCTCTCAGCTCGGACAGATTTTGTTATCGATGCAGTGCTGGGATAGTTGGAGCCCTAGAGCCAGGTAGGCCTACGATAAATGTTAGGTTCGAATCCCTTATTAATTTCTGGAGTAATTGTCATAGCGATAGAACTGTAACACTCGCTCGTTGCCAGTCTGATGGGGCCACAAATCTCGACGCTGATATAAAAGCCTCAGTGTACTGAATAGTAGACTCGTATCTCCCCCCCCCCCCAACCCCCGAAGTTCTGTGAGTTTACGTGTGTGTTGCTTGCAGTACTAAGGCATCGCAGCTGCAAAAGCCGCCAAGTACATCTGCTGCCGGGGGGAATTGTTTTAAGAATACTTGATGCTTCCACCCCGCCATACCAGTTTCAGTTGCATAACCCTACCAAACTGGTTGATTTCTCTTCTTCCTTCAAATTCAGCCCTTGGCAGCTCCTTGGTTTCATGATAGGGCCAACGATCCATTTTTACATTAGCCATAAAAGATCGTCCTGACAGCTGACACCCGTCTTCTTGTTTACCAGTCACCTTCAACACTATACTATCGACAATACATTAATTATCCTATCGGGTATGATGCATAAACACAGCTGTAGTGTTGAATATTGCGTTTCCCAGTCTCTGTTTGCCTAGTCTAAAAGTGGTAAATTATTGATCCAAGTCGTGTCGACACCTGTTATAAAGAATGACAGCGCTGTTTTAAAGAATCGGCAAAGCATCATTGAGCATTATTTTTATTGCTGAGAAAATCCGTTTTTATTAGTCAATTTACGATCCATCAAGACAATTTAAAGTTCGATACAGGAAGCTAAAGCTTAATTGAGGATAATAATGTTAATCGCAGTTGAAACTTCATTGGAACTCTTTTCCAGTTCAGATATTCTGTAATAATAGTAACAAGATGTGATGTGGTTGTAGCGGGATTTTACTTGTCACGCCGCAACGTCCATACGATTAGTGCCAGGGCGGTAAAAGTGCTCACACTGTGAAAAGAAGAATAAAACATAGTCCCTTACTATGACTGGAGCGCGGTTTGCTCTCCTATGCTCGTTCATACAAAATATTGAATACTCTCATAACACATGACAGATAGTTTTCTTTTCCATAATTTGGCTTCAAGAGGAAAGTTAATTTTCATATTATGTGACAAAAGGGAGGCGGGATATGCAAGTCTGTGCAGCTGGTAATAGGCTCCAGGACAGATGGGAAATGTAGGCCACCATTTCAAACGGCTCATTAAATAATATGATGATATATAGTGCTAAATACATTTATCTATCTATTTATCTGTATTCATGTTTTAGTAATCTTCTTTAAAATGGTAATATTTTGTACCGAATGATCTCCTTTATTTCTCTGTACAATATCAATATTCTTTGCCAACTCCCTCCCCCTTTTTACCTCTACTGGAGGGGGGGGGGGGAGGGATCTCGGCTTCGTAGGCCCATGTCAGCTGGCCTACCTGCACCTCCCCCACCTTCTTCTGGGCAGGGGCCACGGAGATAGTGAGCGGGAGAGAAAGAGATAATTATTCATAAATAAATGGATCAATGGAGTTTCCTCTGCTGAGAATAAGTAAATAAATAACATTAGTTATCTAATGCCAGCTTTATCTTTCTAGCTTAAGTTTGTTCTAACCTTCCAGCACAGCCTCTTGTTTTTGCAGCTTTGTGGCCAAACTGTGATTGGTTTACATAAAGAATTTCCTGGGCCGTTTTCAGGTGAAGATTAATTCACTGGCCATAATAATCGTTATTATATGGGGAAACGACCACCCATAATGATATTTTCCGAAACTGACCACAAGCTAATCACGAATAAATAAATGAATGAATAATAGTATGAATATGATATTATTAATAATGGTATGAATATGGTGATGATCATAAAATGATAATAATAATGATATAATACTACTACTACTACCGATTATAATATCCCCCCCCCCCCCAACCACCACCCAAAAAAACAAAACAACAACAACATTGCAAGTATTTTCTTTCACTGAGTTTTGCGCCTGAAACAGTGATGTACTTTGTCACCTGATAATAAGATCAGACCTATATGTAGATGTTCAACCAAATTTTCCATCTCATCTTCTGCCTCGTCATTTTGCCAGTTATCAAAATTGAAAAAAATCTCAAGTTCAGATTCTCCTATAAGAATAATAATGATGATCCGTTCAGACTCGTGGCTGGTCTCGGCTTTTCGAGATCATTTTCTTTTGAGTTCATTTTTGGCAGTATGGTTGAAGAGGCTTTGTTGGTCTTTCCGTTGGAAGGAGGAGGTATGAAATCGGGGGACACGGTGGTCTAGAGCAGTGCTCCCCAACCCCCGGGCCGCGGACCGGTACCGATCCGTGGATCAATTGGTACCGGACCGCACAAGAAACATTTAATTATTTCCATTTTATCTACTATCTGAGTTGAACTATTTTTTATTTTCCTTTTATTTTCCAGGTCACATCTCGGTCACTTAAGCGCTGAAATTTAACTCATACATTAGCCAAAAATGAATACGAAACAGACGTCGTTAGAAAGTTTCCTTGCGCAAAGGAAAAGGCCCAGTGAAGAGACAGAAGAAGAGCCTGCAACATCAAAGAAACAGAAAGCTTTTAACAGACCATACCATGAGTCTTATTTGAAATATGGATTTATCGCGACAGGCGCCTCCTCCCCCCTTCAGCGGGCCGCGGTAAAATTATCAAATGTTGATCGGTCCGCGGCGATAAAAAGGTTGGGAACCACTGGTATAGAGGCAAGTTGCTGGCCTCTCATGCCGAAGGTACCGGGTTCGATTCTTGGTCGGTGCAGGCATGTTGGAATTTTGGGATTTTTCTCAAATTTTCCCGTCCCTGATCCTATGGTAGGCAGGATCGAGCACCTAGTCGTCTCGGATATGGACGAAAAATTCGAAGGGCCCGTGTGCACGTTAAAAATACGTTTGCAGTTGGAAATCGTGAAGGGCAGGCCGTGCGAGGCATTTGCCCTGGCAGAATTCTAAAAGAGAAAAAAAAACTAATCCCGACCACAACAAGAAAAGTAAAACCAGAAAAAAATGAGGTGTAAATGCCAAGGGCAGGGAACCCCCTAAAATAAAGAGCTAAACACAAGGAGGTATGAAATGGTGCGTGGCTGGGCTAAAAAGTGTATGTGTTTATGAGTGTGTCTGTGTGCGTACATCCCAGCCAGCAACGCTAAGGAAGTCTGACGCGTCGGATTTACGTCAAGTTTGCATATAGGTAGGAATGACATTGTTCCTACGTAGATCTGCTGGTTACGTCATCGCACTAATATCGGTTTTATGTAGGAAATCCGCCCCCCACGGCACTCCTACCTACCCTGCGGAAATATCTTATACAAATCTACGTCGGATTGACATAAGGTGCCTTCTAGGATGTGTGAGTGTGTGTGTGTTGTGTGGTTGCTTAGATGACGAAAGGTTTTCCCTGTTTTTTTTGGCAGTGTTTTGAAAACCAATATGGTAGTGGCACCAGACACCTTGTATAGCTGTATAGGGTCTCTGGTAGTAACTCCAGCGGTCTTTCCGTTAATCTACAACAAGAATGCCCTGTATGCATAATCACGCCCAGTATAAATTGCCTGTAATCATTTCGATTGTTTGGTTCAGCTAGGGAAGAAATGCCAACCGTGTGCTACAGAAACTTTTGTACCAACCAGACTTGCTCGTTCAATCCGTGATTCCTTCGTGGTGAAAAAATAGAATAAAATACCTTCGTTGTATTTCTTTTGTTTTGTTCCTTGTGTTCTCCATTTAGATTCTCTTCAGCTGTTATCTTCTTGTCCTGGGATATTCTCTAACATTTTCCCTGTCAAGTGTCTCACTCTTTCGCCTCATTCTTTATCCCTGCCTCTCGTTTCTTCTCAATCTCTCTCCTACCCTCCAATCATTCCAGCTTTTCAACGCCTCCTTTTCCCTCTCATCTATCATCTCCTATCATAAATATTATCTATTACGTTCATCATTACCTCCTCCCCCCCCCCCCCAACCCAATGGTTGGTCTTAACATTGTGATGATCCCTTTTCCAGTACGAGTTTCGGGCCGTATTTACCGCTGGCCCTATCATGAAACCAAGCAAGTGTGGATGAGATAGTTTTACAGAAAAGCATGAAAACTCAAGGATCAATTATTTGCCTTGAAATGTATTCCTTACTTTAAAGAAATTTATTTCTACAAATATATATTTGAAAGTTACACTTCCCCTTAATCAATAGCAATAAAAGCCAATTTGAGTCCATAGAATATTTGGCAAAAATGAGGTGTTACCTTTAGTTGTGGGAATACACTCGGACAGTTTCCAGCGAGGGCCAGCAATTTACAATGCCATGTGCTATTCTGCTGTCCAAAGGCCTTTTTCTACTTTATTGTCTGTATGAATTTGTCTCACACTTAATTCTTTTATGTCAAAGGCATATAGACGTATCTGCTACCGAAATAATAGTTTCTGGTGTGGCAAACGCATAAATAGAAGCAATTATATAGTTACGCCACACAAGTTCTTTGCGTTTTTCTCAAAAGTATGAAATGAGCAGATAAGTCGCTCTGCCTTTGCATTGTAGTATTGGCCTTCCTTTTTTTTATTGGCCGTCACGAGCGTGAACATCCATTTGTGATGAAGTGTCATCTCTCTGAGATTGCATAAACTCTTATCTGACCCCTTTACAATACACCTAGCCATAGCCATACCTGTTCCCTGAACCAGCGGCAACTGGCAGATCAAACATCACTAGGCAAGGGAAGCATTAATCATTAATCTTCTGTTCAGACTTTGCTTACGATTAAATGTGAAAGGACAGTAATAATTGTATTGATTTCTGCAATTAACGTAAAAACCAACAAAATGATAATTGTTCATGCTTCTGGCTTTGAGAGATTTTAACTATGACAGGGCTGTCATTTATTATGTTGATTTCCATAGATAAAATCGACAGAACTCCCAGTTTTATTCTAATGTCCTGGCTTTGCGACAGCTTAAATACGACAAGACCAGTATAATTATATTGATTTCCATAAGTACGACCAAAAAGAACTCCCATCATCTTGTGGCAGCAAGTTTTAAGCGACGAAAGTGAATATGACAAATGAACGAAGCGGAAGTAAATTTTTGTTTCCTGTTCACTGACTCACGCTTAGCAAGTGATCTTTAGTATCGGGGTTTTAAATTACCAATCCTCAAGCAATCCGGACACCACAGTGATTCACCAAAAAAACAAACAAACAAACAACGCACATGCAATTTCCTTCCCCTTTTCCCCCCGTCTCCGCCAGCTATCGACCATCAAATAAGCTAACTATCACACTAGTGTTTGCCTGATGTTCTTCCATCGAACCAATGTTGTCCACACCAGGATAAATCAAGTAGTTCATTTTCTTCCAGAATTGTGTGTCCCGTGATCTTGACAATTTTCAGGAATATAGCCCGGACGCGTTTTCATAGAAACGACCAGGCCGTCGTTCATGGCGGGCAATGCCATATTCCACTCTCGTCCTTTCTCCCCCACCATCAATTATCGATTTTCTTCTCTGTTTCTCCGATTCCCCCCTGGTTTTATTTTAGCCTCGCAGGCGAACCCCATGTATTTCCCTTCCTATTAGTTATTTAACACCATGCCACAACGGCAGTACAAGAAATTCTTGTGGAGTTGTCATCAAGCAAGGATCAAATACCACCAGCCTAAGTTTGGCCATGTTAATTTGACAACCTAACGAGTGAGTGGTTTGGGAAACCAGGGTGATAAGAGGACGAGACGGAGTCTGAGGCTGTCTCGCGGCACGGGACCGTGTGGTGTAAGTCGCAAGCTCGTGGGTTTTTTAGCCTTTGCTATCAGTGTATGGGTCAACTTTTCGTGGAAGCCATGTCCTGAAAGGTATGTACGTTACGAATCTTGCACATTACCTCTTGTAAGTAATCCACGTATTGTAGGATAATTTTTATGTCGTTCATGAAAGGGAATTTGGTCCATAATTATGTTGCGAATTTTGAGAGAGACGATAAAGAACGAATAACAATGCGGACTGAATGTTGTACCATACCGGGACATTTGGGGAGAGGACAAAAGGGGGGGGGGGGGGGAGGGGTGGAGATGAGGATAGGATTAATTTAAGAAAAAAACAATCAACAGCCATTGTAATTTGTTAAAATATAACTACTGCATATGGCTACGTGGTGCGTGTCTCATAGTTGTATTTCTGTTGTTTACTTCCCTGTCAAAATACCATCGTTCTTCTTTTGGCCAATGACCTTTCAATTATTGTATACAACATCGTCTCTAAGTTACGCGTGTGAGGGAGGTCTCCTTAAAAAAAAAATCCTAGCGAAGGAAGGTCTTTCATGCCATATTGTTTTCCTTCTGTATAAATGCACTTGAGAAACGCAGCAATGTTCTGGAAAAGTGTTAATTTATAGAAGTAAAATAATAAAATCATTTGATCATTCCTAACATATTTCGTTTGTGAGGAAAATAGCGAGACATGACTTGTACTGTATAAGTTTAGTTGTTCAAATGCTGTCCTCCATAATCTCTTCTCCTCTTCTGATTCTATTCATAACAGCCCCTTTGTTAGACACGTATATAAATCTTAGTGTCGGTGTCCATTTACTTTCCACATTGTGTGTTAAAAATCTGAAGTCAAACTGCAGTGTTAAGGTTACATTTAAGACATTCATACTTGTCAAATTTGTCCTCGTTTAGCCACCATGGGAGTTTTCAACAGTGGCGCTGGGGAGTTGGAGGTGGGGACGGCGGGGAGGGGAGGGGGTGAGTGTCAGGAAGGAAGTTCGATACTCAGGCATGAAATACCAGTGTTAGATCTGATGTTCTAAAGCAACTTCACTGCTATAAAACACCATGACAGGCTTATACCCCCTCTTTCCACCCCACTCTCCCCACTTGTATAGTTTTTATGGTATTACAATTGTTTTATGACCTGACTTCCTGCACAGCCTTGATAAAACGTGAGGCGTTTTTTTTTATTGCCATGGGTTTGCAATTTATTATAACAGATATGATTATGTGAATAAGTGTACGTTTGACTTTATTTGGCTGGCCAATTGTTTAATAAGTTAATTAGTTACAATGTGTTTTGTGCTTAAAAAGTATCGGACCCTCCCCCCCTCCCCCCACACACACAATTATGTGCCTTTTCATTGGACGTGTTATCTTTTGTTTTAGGCAATAACTTCATTAAAAGTTACCTGCCTTTTGTAGTAGGTTGATATACAGTCATTCTGGCTTCCATAGTTCAATATTCTAACTCGGGACATTACGCATGCATGTTTATAGCTGAAGCCTGAATTATGGAAAGCGGTGCTGTCTGTGTTAGTGGTGCTTTGTTTTGTTTTACAATCCAAGTGCTTGAGAAAGGATTGAGTATCCTACTATAAAACAGAATTGTTGTATTCTTCTTCCTGGAGCCCTTGCGTTGTTTTGTCATTGGGAGTTGAAAGTTAAACCGGGAAAAAATACCTGGCAGAGGAACAACATGTCCTGTCGAAAGTGGACTCTTTAGCCCTAAGAAGTCTTGTCTCGCCGACTCGGTGCAAATGCACACACACAGCACACGAACACACACATACACGGACGCACGCACGCTCAAAGAAACAAACTGGGCTAAACCGCCAGGATTTTTGTCAACCTTGTTTGCTGAGAGTACACCCTTCTCCACTGCAACGCAGGATTGTCAAAATTTTGGGTAACAGTTCCTTCGTAAAATCAGGTCAGGTTTCCCTTATCTAATTTACGATTAACATAATTGTTGACTGGGGCATTCCGTTCCATGATTTTATGTTAAAGAAATCAAGGTTGGTTTAATTTGAATTCTAGTATAATTATAAACACTGGCATTTAACATTATTATGCTTGTGTCGTTTATCTGAAGTGTACTTGTTCCTGCATCCTGCACTAGACTAGAGATCTGAAGAGGACTGCATTGTGTACATCGACGGGCCTTGACATTGCCCCAGATCCCAGTTTATAATTACACATAAAGCCTGTAATATAATATACTGTGCCACTGCGCATAGTTCTTAGGGCTGACGTACAAAACGCAAAGCAAGAAGACGGAAGAAAAGAATGAGATCGAGTAGGCCTACAGGTTAGGGGAATGAATTAGGAATGAGAATTCGTGTTTGGTGCAGATGGGAAGAATGGATGGATGGATGGATGGATGGATGGATGGATGAATGAATGGATGGATGGATGGATGGATGGATGGATGTGTCACAAATCCCAGACTGGGAGATGTAATAAGTTATGACAGGACAACAATCACGAACGAACAAGTTTAACACTTAACAGAACAACCCATCAGACTCACACATTTATTAAACATAATTATACAGAGAATAGCGCAATTACATACATTATATTATTGCATTTAACTGCCGTACAACGGCCTTATTCCCACATGCACTCTTCCTCGGATCCACAACCCGGTAGTTACTTCCTAAAGACACTTCGGCCTCAGCCTCTCCCCTCAGGGTCTTAATAGCACATTAATAATTCACTGGCACCGCAGTCTCTCAATATCACCTTCCTATTGCCATAACACCTTAGCATTCCACTAGCACCTCAGCAGGGCAATAGCACATTATCATTTCAATAGCCCATCAACATGGCAATAGTACATTATCATTTCAATAGCCCATCAACATGGCAATAGTACATTATCATTTCAATTAGCACATTCACGCTCATATCTACGTCCCTGTCCGTGGCCAGACTGCCACGACTTTATGTGCCTCTACTGTCCTGCACCGACAGCCTCACTCTTGGCCTATGTGTGGCCTCCGGCCCTATGCTGGCCTATCCCCTGTGCTCACCGAGGTGGCTCTTCGGCCCGTCCCCGACACCTACAAGAATAACATTACATTGGTATAATACCATACCATTTCTATTCACTCCACCTCTCCTTACAACCCATGAAGCGTACACACAATAGTTCACATTTCACTCACCAAACATCTTACGGTAACACACCTCCATCGTAGTACACAATACTCACTCGTGCTACAAATCCATGAACTCAACTTTCATCTATCGCTCATGGCGCACATTGCTATATCCAATATCAAGGACTTCCACATTCCTCACATATACTTATTTACATCATGGTAATAGACGAATATAATACATCAATCATAATTATCAATCATCGTTTCACCTACCAGTCATCACTGGAAAAAACTCTCTCACTAGTCTTCCGACTGCTCCCCTTATGTTCGCCCACTGGGCTTTCTCTTGCGTCCGCTCTTTAGGACGTTCTAACTTGCAGTGATAGTAATACAGCGCTCTCGCCTCATTCAGACCCCCACCACTCATAACATGACCTTTCCCTTACTTGTCTACGTGCGTTAATTTTACTCTCCTCCTTTCCCCCCGTAATTATTAACTATCGCTCACTCCACTCG
>CAWVPB010000081.1:0-45273 GCA_963931925.1 Onchidella celtica | reverse complement strand
AAAGTGTTTCTCTCTCCTGTTCCATCTACATGTGTTTCTCCTACTGTGTCTGATTTCTTCTTCCTATCGGCTGTTTATTGAGAGCAAAATCATTACTATATGTATGTAAAGTGTTTCTCTCTCCTGTTCCATCTACATGTGTTCTCCTACTGTGTCTGATTTCTTCTTCCTATCGGCTGTTTATTGAGAGCAAAATCATTACTATATGTATGTAAAGTGTTTCTCTCTCCTGTTCCATCTACATGTGTTTCTCCTACTGTGTCTGATTTCTTCTTCCTATCGGCTGTTTATTGAGAGCAAAATCATTACTATATGTATGTAAAGTGTTTCTCTCTCCTGTTCCATCTACATGTGTTTCTCCTACTGTGTCTGATTTCTTCTTCCTATCGGCTGTTTATTGAGAGCAAAATCATTACTATATGTATGTAAAGTGTTTCTCTCTCCTGTTCCATCTACATGTGTTCTCCTACTGTGTCTGATTTCTTCTTCCTATCGGCTGTTTATCGAGAGCAAAATCATTACTATATGTATGTAAAGTGTTTCTCTCTCCTGTTCCATATACATGTGTTTCTCCTACTGTGTCTGATTTCTTCTTCCTATCGGCTGTTTATTGAGAGCAAAATCATTACTATATGTATGTAAAGTGTTTCTCTCTCCTGTTCCATCTACATGTGTTTCTCCTACTGTGTCTGATTTCTTCTTCCTATCGGCTGTTTATTGAGAGCAAAATCATTACTATATGTATGTAAAGTGTTTCTCTCTCCTGTTCCATCTACATGTGTTTCTCCTACTGTGTCTGATTTCTTCTTCCTATCGGCTGTTTATTGAGAGCAAAATCATTACTATATGTATGTAAAGTGTTTCTCTCTCCTGTTCCATCTACATGTGTTTCTCCTACTGTGTCTGATTTCTTCTTCCTATCGGCTGTTTATTGAGAGCAAAATCATTACTATATGTATGTAAAGTGTTTCTCTCTCCTGTTCCCATCTACATTGTGTTTTCTCCTACTGTGTCTGATTTCTTCTTCCTATCGGCTGTTTATTGAGAGCAAAATCATTACTATATGTATGTAAAGTGTTTCTCTCTCCTGTTCCATCTACATGTGTTCTCCTACTGTGTCTGATTTCTTCTTCCTATCGGCTGTTTATTGAGAGCAAAATCATTACTATATGTATGTAAAGTGTTTCTCTCTCCTGTTCCATCTACATGTGTTTCTCCTACTGTGTCTGATTTCTTCTTCCTATCGGCTGTTTATTGAGAGCAAAATCATTACTATATGTATGTAAAGTGTTTCTCTCTCCTGTTCCATCTACATGTGTTTCTCCTACTGTGTCTGATTTCTTCTTCCTATCGGCTGTTTATTGAGAGCAAAATCATTACTATATGTATGTAAAGTGTTTCTCTCTCCTGTTCCATCTACATGTGTTTCTCCTACTGTGTCTGATTTCTTCTTCCTATCGGCTGTTTATTGAGAGCAAAATCATTACTATATGTATGTAAAGTGTTTCTCTCTCCTGTTCCATCTACATGTGTTCTCCTACTGTGTCTGATTTCTTCTTCCTATCGGCTGTTTATTGAGAGCAAAATCATTACTATATGTATGTAAAGTGTTTCTCTCTCCTGTTCCATCTACATGTGTTTCTCCTACTGTGTCTGATTTCTTCTTCCTATCGGCTGTTTATTGAGAGCAAAATCATTACTATATGTATGTAAAGTGTTTCTCTCTCCTGTTCCATCTACATGTGTTTCTCCTACTGTGTCTGATTTCTTCTTCCTATCGGCTGTTTATTGAGAGCAAAATCATTACTATATGTATGTAAAGTGTTTCTCTCTCCTGTTCCATCTACATGTGTTTCTCCTACTGTGTCTGATTTCTTCTTCCTATCGGCTGTTTATTGAGAGCAAAATCATTACTATATGTATGTAAAGTGTTTCTCTCTCCTGTTCCATCTACATGTGTTTCTCCTACTGTGTCTGATTTCTTCTTCCTATCGGCTGTTTATTGAGAGCAAAATCATTACTATATGTATGTAAAGTGTTTCTCTCTCCTGTTCCATCTACATGTGTTTCTCCTACTGTGTCTGATTTCTTCTTCCTATCGGCTGTTTATTGAGAGCAAAATCATTACTATATGTATGTAAAGTGTTTCTCTCTCCTGTTCCATCTACATGTGTTTCTCCTACTGTGTCTGATTTCTTCTTCCTATCGGCTGTTTATTGAGAGCAAAATCATTACTATATGTATGTAAAGTGTTTCTCTCTCCTGTTCCATCTACATGTGTTTCTCCTACTGTGTCTGATTTCTTCTTCCTATCGGCTGTTTATTGAGAGCAAAATCATTACTATATGTATGTAAAGTGTTTCTCTCTCCTGTTCCATCTACATGTGTTTCTCCTACTGTGTCTGATTTCTTCTTCCTATCGGCTGTTTATTGAGAGCAAAATCATTACTATATGTATGTAAAGTGTTTCTCTCTCCTGTTCCATCTACATGTGTTTCTCCTACTGTGTCTGATTTCTTCTTCCTATCGGCTGTTTATTGAGAGCAAAATCATTACTATATGTATGTAAAGTGTTTCTCTCTCCTGTTCCATCTACATGTGTTTCTCCTACTGTGTCTGATTTCTTCTTCCTATCGGCTGTTTATTGAGAGCAAAATCATTACTATATGTATGTAAAGTGTTTCTCTCTCCTGTTCCATCTACATGTGTTTCTCCTACTGTGTCTGATTTCTTCTTCCTATCGGCTGTTTATTGAGAGCAAAATCATTACTATATGTATGTAAAGTGTTTCTCTCTCCTGTTCCATCTACATGTGTTTCTCCTACTGTGTCTGATTTCTTCTTCCTATCGGCTGTTTATTGAGAGCAAAATCATTACTATATGTATGTAAAGTGTTTCTCTCTCCTGTTCCATCTACATGTGTTTCTCCTACTGTGTCTGATTTCTTCTTCCTATCGGCTGTTTATTGAGAGCAAAATCATTACTATATGTATGTAAAGTGTTTCTCTCTCCTGTTCCATCTACATGTGTTCTCCTACTGTGTCTGATTTCTTCTTCCTATCGGCTGTTTATTGAGAGCAAAATCATTACTATATGTATGTAAAGTGTTTCTCTCTCCTGTTCCATCTACATGTGTTTCTCCTACTGTGTCTGATTTCTTCTTCCTATCGGCTGTTTATTGAGAGCAAAATCATTACTATATGTATGTAAAGTGTTTCTCTCTCCTGTTCCATCTACATGTGTTTCTCCTACTGTGTCTGATTTCTTCTTCCTATCGGCTGTTTATTGAGAGCAAAATCATTACTATATGTATGTAAAGTGTTTCTCTCTCCTGTTCCATCTACATGTGTTCTCCTACTGTGTCTGATTTCTTCTTCCTATCGGCTGTTTATCGAGAGCAAAATCATTACTATATGTATGTAAAGTGTTTCTCTCTCCTGTTCCATCTACATGTGTTTCTCCTACTGTGTCTGATTTCTTCTTCCTATCGGCTGTTTATTGAGAGCAAAATCATTACTATTACTATATGTATGTAAAGTGTTTCTCTCTCCTGTTCCATCTACATGTGTTTCTCCTACTGTGTCTGATTTCTTCTTCCTATCGGCTGTTTATTGAGAGCAAAATCATTACTATATGTATGTAAAGTGTTTCTCTCTCCTGTTCCATCTACATGTGTTTCTCCTACTGTGTCTGATTTCTTCTTCCTATCGGCTGTTTATTGAGAGCAAAATCATTACTATATGTATGTAAAGTGTTTCTCTCTCCTGTTCCATCTACATGTGTTTCTCCTACTGTGTCTGATTTCTTCTTCCTATCGGCTGTTTATTGAGAGCAAAATCATTACTATATGTATGTAAAGTGTTTCTCTCTCCTGTTCCATCTACATGTGTTTCTCCTACTGTGTCTGATTTCTTCTTCCTATCGGCTGTTTATTGAGAGCAAAATCATTACTATATGTATGTAAAGTGTTTCTCTCTCCTGTTCCATCTACATGTGTTTCTCCTACTGTGTCTGATTTCTTCTTCCTATCGGCTGTTTATTGAGAGCAAAATCATTACTATATGTATGTAAAGTGTTTCTCTCTCCTGTTCCATCTACATGTGTTCTCCTACTGTGTCTGATTTCTTCTTCCTATCGGCTGTTTATTGAGAGCAAAATCATTACTATATGTATGTAAAGTGTTTCTCTCTCCTGTTCCATCTACATGTGTTTCTCCTACTGTGTCTGATTTCTTCTTCCTATCGGCTGTTTATTGAGAGCAAAATCATTACTATATGTATGTAAAGTGTTTCTCTCTCCTGTTCCATCTACATGTGTTTCTCCTACTGTGTCTGATTTCTTCTTCCTATCGGCTGTTTATTGAGAGCAAAATCATTACTATATGTATGTAAAGTGTTTCTCTCTCCTGTTCCATCTACATGTGTTTCTCCTACTGTGTCTGATTTCTTCTTCCTATCGGCTGTTTATTGAGAGCAAAATCATTACTATATGTATGTAAAGTGTTTCTCTCTCCTGTTCCATCTACATGTGTTTCTCCTACTGTGTCTGATTTCTTCTTCCTATCGGCTGTTTATTGAGAGCAAAATCATTACTATATGTATGTAAAGTGTTTCTCTCTCCTGTTCCATCTACATGTGTTTCTCCTACTGTGTCTGATTTCTTCTTCCTATCGGCTGTTTATTGAGAGCAAAATCATTACTATATGTATGTAAAGTGTTTCTCTCTCCTGTTCCATCTACATGTGTTTCTCCTACTGTGTCTGATTTCTTCTTCCTATCGGCTGTTTATTGAGAGCAAAATCATTACTATATGTATGTAAAGTGTTTCTCTCTCCTGTTCCATCTACATGTGTTTCTCCTACTGTGTCTGATTTCTTCTTCCTATCGGCTGTTTATTGAGAGCAAAATCATTACTATATGTATGTAAAGTGTTTCTCTCTCCTGTTCCATCTACATGTGTTTCTCCTACTGTGTCTGATTTCTTCTTCCTATCGGCTGTTTATTGAGAGCAAAATCATTACTATATGTATGTAAAGTGTTTCTCTCTCCTGTTCCATCTACATGTGTTTCTCCTACTGTGTCTGATTTCTTCTTCCTATCGGCTGTTTATTGAGAGCAAAATCATTACTATATGTATGTAAAGTGTTTCTCTCTCCTGTTCCATCTACATGTGTTTCTCCTACTGTGTCTGATTTCTTCTTCCTATCGGCTGTTTATTGAGAGCAAAATCATTACTATATGTATGTAAAGTGTTTCTCTCTCCTGTTCCATCTACATGTGTTTCTCCTACTGTGTCTGATTTCTTCTTCCTATCGGCTGTTTATTGAGAGCAAAATCATTACTATATGTATGTAAAGTGTTTCTCTCTCCTGTTCCATCTACATGTGTTCTCCTACTGTGTCTGATTTCTTCTTCCTATCGGCTGTTTATTGAGAGCAAAATCATTACTATATGTATGTAAAGTGTTTCTCTCTCCTGTTCCATCTACATGTGTTTCTCCTACTGTGTCTGATTTCTTCTTCCTATCGGCTGTTTATTGAGAGCAAAATCATTACTATATGTATGTAAAGTGTTTCTCTCTCCTGTTCCATCTACATGTGTTTCTCCTACTGTGTCTGATTTCTTCTTCCTATCGGCTGTTTATTGAGAGCAAAATCATTACTATATGTATGTAAAGTGTTTCTCTCTCCTGTTCCATCTACATGTGTTTCTCCTACTGTGTCTGATTTCTTCTTCCTATCGGCTGTTTATTGAGAGCAAAATCATTACTATATGTATGTAAAGTGTTTCTCTCTCCTGTTCCATCTACATGTGTTTCTCCTACTGTGTCTGATTTCTTCTTCCTATCGGCTGTTTATTGAGAGCAAAATCATTACTATATGTATGTAAAGTGTTTCTCTCTCCTGTTCCATCTACATGTGTTTCTCCTACTGTGTCTGATTTCTTCTTCCTATCGGCTGTTTATTGAGAGCAAAATCATTACTATATGTATGTAAAGTGTTTCTCTCTCCTGTTCCATCTACATGTGTTCTCCTACTGTGTCTGATTTCTTCTTCCTATCGGCTGTTTATTGAGAGCAAAATCATTACTATATGTATGTAAAGTGTTTCTCTCTCCTGTTCCATCTACATGTGTTTCTCCTACTGTGTCTGATTTCTTCTTCCTATCGGCTGTTTATTGAGAGCAAAATCATTACTATATGTATGTAAAGTGTTTCTCTCTCCTGTTCCATCTACATGTGTTTCTCCTACTGTGTCTGATTTCTTCTTCCTATCGGCTGTTTATTGAGAGCAAAATCATTACTATATGTATGTAAAGTGTTTCTCTCTCCTGTTCCATCTACATGTGTTTCTCCTACTGTGTCTGATTTCTTCTTCCTATCGGCTGTTTATTGAGAGCAAAATCATTACTATATGTATGTAAAGTGTTTCTCTCTCCTGTTCCATCTACATGTGTTTCTCCTACTGTGTCTGATTTCTTCTTCCTATCGGCTGTTTATTGAGAGCAAAATCATTACTATATGTATGTAAAGTGTTTCTCTCTCCTGTTCCATCTACATGTGTTTCTCCTACTGTGTCTGATTTCTTCTTCCTATCGGCTGTTTATTGAGAGCAAAATCATTACTATATGTATGTAAAGTGTTTCTCTCTCCTGTTCCATCTACATGTGTTTCTCCTACTGTGTCTGATTTCTTCTTCCTATCGGCTGTTTATTGAGAGCAAAATCATTACTATATGTATGTAAAGTGTTTCTCTCTCCTGTTCCATCTACATGTGTTTCTCCTACTGTGTCTGATTTCTTCTTCCTATCGGCTGTTTATTGAGAGCAAAATCATTACTATATGTATGTAAAGTGTTTCTCTCTCCTGTTCCATCTACATGTGTTTCTCCTACTGTGTCTGATTTCTTCTTCCTATCGGCTGTTTATTGAGAGCAAAATCATTACTATATGTATGTAAAGTGTTTCTCTCTCCTGTTCCATCTACATGTGTTTCTCCTACTGTGTCTGATTTCTTCTTCCTATCGGCTGTTTATTGAGAGCAAAATCATTACTATATGTATGTAAAGTGTTTCTCTCTCCTGTTCCATCTACATGTGTTTCTCCTACTGTGTCTGATTTCTTCTTCCTATCGGCTGTTTATTGAGAGCAAAATCATTACTATATGTATGTAAAGTGTTTCTCTCTCCTGTTCCATCTACATGTGTTTCTCCTACTGTGTCTGATTTCTTCTTCCTATCGGCTGTTTATTGAGAGCAAAATCATTACTATATGTATGTAAAGTGTTTCTCTCTCCTGTTCCATCTACATGTGTTTCTCCTACTGTGTCTGATTTCTTCTTCCTATCGGCTGTTTATTGAGAGCAAAATCATTACTATATGTATGTAAAGTGTTTCTCTCTCCTGTTCCATCTACATGTGTTTCTCCTACTGTGTCTGATTTCTTCTTCCTATCGGCTGTTTATTGAGAGCAAAATCATTACTATATGTATGTAAAGTGTTTCTCTCTCCTGTTCCATCTACATGTGTTTCTCCTACTGTGTCTGATTTCTTCTTCCTATCGGCTGTTTATTGAGAGCAAAATCATTACTATATGTATGTAAAGTGTTTCTCTCTCCTGTTCCATCTACATGTGTTTCTCCTACTGTGTCTGATTTCTTCTTCCTATCGGCTGTTTATTGAGAGCAAAATCATTACTATATGTATGTAAAGTGTTTCTCTCTCCTGTTCCATCTACATGTGTTTCTCCTACTGTGTCTGATTTCTTCTTCCTATCGGCTGTTTATTGAGAGCAAAATCATTACTATATGTATGTAAAGTGTTTCTCTCTCCTGTTCCATCTACATGTGTTTCTCCTACTGTGTCTGATTTCTTCTTCCTATCGGCTGTTTATTGAGAGCAAAATCATTACTATATGTATGTAAAGTGTTTCTCTCTCCTGTTCCATCTACATGTGTTTCTCCTACTGTGTCTGATTTCTTCTTCCTATCGGCTGTTTATTGAGAGCAAAATCATTACTATATGTATGTAAAGTGTTTCTCTCTCCTGTTCCATCTACATGTGTTTCTCCTACTGTGTCTGATTTCTTCTTCCTATCGGCTGTTTATTGAGAGCAAAATCATTACTATATGTATGTAAAGTGTTTCTCTCTCCTGTTCCATCTACATGTGTTTCTCCTACTGTGTCTGATTTCTTCTTCCTATCGGCTGTTTATTGAGAGCAAAATCATTACTATATGTATGTAAAGTGTTTCTCTCTCCTGTTCCATCTACATGTGTTTCTCCTACTGTGTCTGATTTCTTCTTCCTATCGGCTGTTTATTGAGAGCAAAATCATTACTATATGTATGTAAAGTGTTTCTCTCTCCTGTTCCATCTACATGTGTTTCTCCTACTGTGTCTGATTTCTTCTTCCTATCGGCTGTTTATTGAGAGCAAAATCATTACTATATGTATGTAAAGTGTTTCTCTCTCCTGTTCCATCTACATGTGTTTCTCCTACTGTGTCTGATTTCTTCTTCCTATCGGCTGTTTATTGAGAGCAAAATCATTATTATATGTATGTAAAGTGTTTCTCTCTCCTGTTCCATCCACATGTGTTTCTCCTACTGTGTCTGATTTCTTCTTCCTATCGGCTGTTTATTGAGAGCAAAATCATTACTATATGTATGTAAAGTGTTTCTCTCTCCTGTTCCATCTACATGTGTTTCTCCTACTGTGTCTGATTTCTTCTTCCTATCGGCTGTTTATTGAGAGCAAAATCATTACTATATGTATGTAAAGTGTTTCTCTCTCCTGTTCCATCTACATGTGTTTCTCCTACTGTGTCTGATTTCTTCTTCCTATCGGCTGTTTATTGAGAGCAAAATCATTACTATATGTATGTAAAGTGTTTCTCTCTCCTGTTCCATCTACATGTGTTTCTCCTACTGTGTCTGATTTCTTCTTCCTATCGGCTGTTTATTGAGAGCAAAATCATTACTATATGTATGTAAAGTGTTTCTCTCTCCTGTTCCATCTGCATGTGTTCTCCTACTGTGTCTGATTTCTTCTTCCTATCGGCTGTTTATTGAGAGCAAAATCATTACTATATGTATGTAAAGTGTTTCTCTCTCCTGTTCCATCTACATGTGTTCTCCTACTGTGTCTGATTTCTTCTTCCTATCGGCTGTTTATTGAGAGCAAAATCATTACTATATGTATGTAAAGTGTTTCTCTCTCCTGTTCCATCTACATGTGTTTCTCCTACTGTGTCTGATTTCTTCTTCCTATCGGCTGTTTATTGAGAGCAAAATCATTACTATGTGTATGTAAAGTGTTTCTCTCTCCTGTTCCATCTACATGTGTTTCTCCTACTGTGTCTGATTTCTTCTTCCTATCGGCTGTTTATTGAGAGCAAAATCATTACTATATGTATGTAAAGTGTTTCTCTCTCCTGTTCCATCTACATGTGTTTCTCCTACTGTGTCTGATTTCTTCTTCCTATCGGCTGTTTATTGAGAGCAAAATCATTACTATATGTATGTAAAGTGTTTCTCTCTCCTGTTCCATCTACATGTGTTCTCCTACTGTGTCTGATTTCTTCTTCCTATCGGCTGTTTATCGAGAGCAAAATCATTACTATATGTATGTAAAGTGTTTCTCTCTCCTGTTCCATCTACATGTGTTTCTCCTACTGTGTCTGATTTCTTCTTCCTATCGGCTGTTTATTGAGAGCAAAATCATTACTATATGTATGTAAAGTGTTTCTCTCTCCTGTTCCATCTACATGTGTTTCTCCTACTGTGTCTGATTTCTTCTTCCTATCGGCTGTTTATTGAGAGCAAAATCATTACTATATGTATGTAAAGTGTTTCTCTCTCCTGTTCCATCTACATGTGTTTCTCCTACTGTGTCTGATTTCTTCTTCCTATCGGCTGTTTATTGAGAGCAAAATCATTACTATATGTATGTAAAGTGTTTCTCTCTCCTGTTCCATCTACATGTGTTTCTCCTACTGTGTCTGATTTCTTCTTCCTATCGGCTGTTTATTGAGAGCAAAATCATTACTATATGTATGTAAAGTGTTTCTCTCTCCTGTTCCATCTACATGTGTTTCTCCTACTGTGTCTGATTTCTTCTTCCTATCGGCTGTTTATTGAGAGCAAAATCATTACTATATGTATGTAAAGTGTTTCTCTCTCCTGTTCCATCTACATGTGTTTCTCCTACTGTGTCTGATTTCTTCTTCCTATCGGCTGTTTATTGAGAGCAAAATCATTATTATATGTATGTAAAGTGTTTCTCTCTCCTGTTCCATCTACATGTGTTTCTCCTACTGTGTCTGATTTCTTCTTCCTATCGGCTGTTTATTGAGAGCAAAATCATTACTATATGTATGTAAAGTGTTTCTCTCTCCTGTTCCATCTACATGTGTTTCTCCTACTGTGTCTGATTTCTTCTTCCTATCGGCTGTTTATTGAGAGCAAAATCATTACTATATATATGTAAAGTGTTTCTCTCTCCTGTTCCATCTACATGTGTTTCTCCTACTGTGTCTGATTTCTTCTTCCTATCGGCTGTTTATTGAGAGCAAAATCATTACTATATGTATGTAAAGTGTTTCTCTCTCCTGTTCCATCTACATGTGTTTCTCCTACTGTGTCTGATTTCTTCTTCCTATCGGCTGTTTATTGAGAGCAAAATCATTACTATATGTATGTAAAGTGTTTCTCTCTCCTGTTCCATCTACATGTGTTTCTCCTACTGTGTCTGATTTCTTCTTCCTATCGGCTGTTTATTGAGAGCAAAATCATTACTATATGTATGTAAAGTGTTTCTCTCTCCTGTTCCATCTACATGTGTTTCTCCTACAGTGTCTGATTTCTTCTTCCTATCGGCTGTTTATTGAGAGCAAAATCATTACTATATGTATGTAAAGTGTTTCTCTCTCCTGTTCCATCTACATGTGTTCTCCTACTGTGTCTGATTTCTTCTTCCTATCGGCTGTTTATCGAGAGCAAAATCATTACTATATGTATGTAAAGTGTTTCTCTCTCCTGTTCCATCTACATGTGTTTCTCCTACTGTGTCTGATTTCTTCTTCCTATCGGCTGTTTATTGAGAGCAAAATCATTACTATATGTATGTAAAGTGTTTCTCTCTCCTGTTCCATCTGCATGTGTTCTCCTACTGTGTCTGATTTCTTCTTCCTATCGGCTGTTTATTGAGAGCAAAATCATTACTATATGTATGTAAAGTGTTTCTCTCTCCTGTTCCATCTACATGTGTTTCTCCTACTGTGTCTGATTTCTTCTTCCTATCGGCTGTTTATTGAGAGCAAAATCATTACTATATGTATGTAAAGTGTTTCTCTCTCCTGTTCCATCTACATGTGTTTCTCCTACTGTGTCTGATTTCTTCTTCCTATCGGCTGTTTATTGAGAGCAAAATCATTATTATATGTATGTAAAGTGTTTCTCTCTCCTGTTCCATCCACATGTGTTTCTCCTACTGTGTCTGATTTCTTCTTCCTATCGGCTGTTTATTGAGAGCAAAATCATTACTATATGTATGTAAAGTGTTTCTCTCTCCTGTTCCATCTACATGTGTTCTCCTACTGTGTCTGATTTCTTCTTCCTATCGGCTGTTTATTGAGAGCAAAATCATTACTATATGTATGTAAAGTGTTTCTCTCTCCTGTTCCATCTACATGTGTTTCTCCTACTGTGTCTGATTTCTTCTTCCTATCGGCTGTTTATTGAGAGCAAAATCATTACTATATGTATGTAAAGTGTTTCTCTCTCCTGTTCCATCTACATGTGTTTCTCCTACTGTGTCTGATTTCTTCTTCCTATCGGCTGTTTATTGAGAGCAAAATCATTACTATATGTATGTAAAGTGTTTCTCTCTCCTGTTCCATCTGCATGTGTTCTCCTACTGTGTCTGATTTCTTCTTCCTATCGGCTGTTTATTGAGAGCAAAATCATTACTATATGTATGTAAAGTGTTTCTCTCTCCTGTTCCATCTACATGTGTTCTCCTACTGTGTCTGATTTCTTCTTCCTATCGGCTGTTTATTGAGAGCAAAATCATTACTATATGTATGTAAATTGTTTCTCTCTCCTGTTCCATCTACATGTGTTTCTCCTACTGTGTCTGATTTCTTCTTCCTATCGGCTGTTTATTGAGAGCAAAATCATTACTATATGTATGTAAAGTGTTTCTCTCTCCTGTTCCATCTACATGTGTTTCTCCTACTGTGTCTGATTTCTTCTTCCTATCGGCTGTTTATTGAGAGCAAAATCATTACTATATGTATGTAAAGTGTTTCTCTCTCCTGTTCCATCTACATGTGTTTCTCCTACTGTGTCTGATTTCTTCTTCCTATCGGCTGTTTATTGAGAGCAAAATCATTACTATATGTATGTAAAGTGTTTCTCTCTCCTGTTCCATCTACATGTGTTCTCCTACTGTGTCTGATTTCTTCTTCCTATCGGCTGTTTATTGAGAGCAAAATCATTACTATATGTATGTAAAGTGTTTCTCTCTCCTGTTCCATCTACATGTGTTTCTCCTACTGTGTCTGATTTCTTCTTCCTATCGGCTGTTTATTGAGAGCAAAATCATTACTATATGTATGTAAAGTGTTTCTCTCTCCTGTTCCATCTACATGTGTTTCTCCTACTGTGTCTGATTTCTTCTTCCTATCGGCTGTTTATTGAGAGCAAAATCATTACTATATGTATGTAAAGTGTTTCTCTCTCCTGTTCCATCTACATGTGTTTCTCCTACTGTGTCTGATTTCTTCTTCCTATCGGCTGTTTATTGAGAGCAAAATCATTACTATATGTATGTAAAGTGTTTCTCTCTCCTGTTCCATCTACATGTGTTTCTCCTACTGTGTCTGATTTCTTCTTCCTATCGGCTGTTTATTGAGAGCAAAATCATTACTATATGTATGTAAAGTGTTTCTCTCTCCTGTTCCATCTACATGTGTTTCTCCTACTGTGTCTGATTTCTTCTTCCTATCGGCTGTTTATTGAGAGCAAAATCATTACTATATGTATGTAAAGTGTTTCTCTCTCCTGTTCCATCTACATGTGTTTCTCCTACTGTGTCTGATTTCTTCTTCCTATCGGCTGTTTATTGAGAGCAAAATCATTACTATATGTATGTAAAGTGTTTCTCTCTCCTGTTCCATCTACATGTGTTTCTCCTACTGTGTCTGATTTCTTCTTCCTATCGGCTGTTTATTGAGAGCAAAATCATTACTATATGTATGTAAAGTGTTTCTCTCTCCTGTTCCATCTACATGTGTTTCTCCTACTGTGTCTGATTTCTTCTTCCTATCGGCTGTTTATTGAGAGCAAAATCATTACTATATGTATGTAAAGTGTTTCTCTCTCCTGTTCCATCTACATGTGTTCTCCTACTGTGTCTGATTTCTTCTTCCTATCGGCTGTTTATTGAGAGCAAAATCATTACTATATGTATGTAAAGTGTTTCTCTCTCCTGTTCCATCTACATGTGTTTCTCCTACTGTGTCTGATTTCTTCTTCCTATCGGCTGTTTATTGAGAGCAAAATCATTACTATATGTATGTAAAGTGTTTCTCTCTCCTGTTCCATCTACATGTGTTCTCCTACTGTGTCTGATTTCTTCTTCCTATCGGCTGTTTATTGAGAGCAAAATCATTACTATATGTATGTAAAGTGTTTCTCTCTCCTGTTCCATCTACATGTGTTCTCCTACTGTGTCTGATTTCTTCTTCCTATCGGCTGTTTATTGAGAGCAAAATCATTACTATATGTATGTAAAGTGTTTCTCTCTCCTGTTCCATCTACATGTGTTTCTCCTACTGTGTCTGATTTCTTCTTCCTATCGGCTGTTTATTGAGAGCAAAATCATTACTATATGTATGTAAAGTGTTTCTCTCTCCTGTTCCATCTACATGTGTTCTCCTACTGTGTCTGATTTCTTCTTCCTATCGGCTGTTTATTGAGAGCAAAATCATTACTATATGTATGTAAAGTGTTTCTCTCTCCTGTTCCATCTACATGTGTTTCTCCTACTGTGTCTGATTTCTTCTTCCTATCGGCTGTTTATTGAGAGCAAAATCATTACTATATGTATGTAAAGTGTTTCTCTCTCCTGTTCCATCTACATGTGTTCTCCTACTGTGTCTGATTTCTTCTTCCTATCGGCTGTTTATTGAGAGCAAAATCATTACTATATGTATGTAAAGTGTTTCTCTCTCCTGTTCCATCTACATGTGTTTCTCCTACTGTGTCTGATTTCTTCTTCCTATCGGCTGTTTATTGAGAGCAAAATCATTACTATATGTATGTAAAGTGTTTCTCTCTCCTGTTCCATCTACATGTCTTCTCCTACTGTGTCTGATTTCTTCTTCCTATCGGCTGTTTATTGAGAGCAAAATCATTACTATATGTATGTAAAGTGTTTCTCTCTCCTGTTCCATCTACATGTGTTTCTCCTACTGTGTCTGATTTCTTCTTCCTATCGGCTGTTTATTGAGAGCAAAATCATTACTATATGTATGTAAAGTGTTTCTCTCTCCTGTTCCATCTACATGTGTTTCTCCTACTGTGTCTGATTTCTTCTTCCTATCGGCTGTTTATTGAGAGCAAAATCATTACTATATGTATGTAAAGTGTTTCTCTCTCCTGTTCCATCTACATGTGTTCTCCTACTGTGTCTGATTTCTTCTTCCTATCGGCTGTTTATTGAGAGCAAAATCATTACTATATGTATGTAAAGTGTTTCTCTCTCCTGTTCCATCTACATGTGTTTCTCCTACTGTGTCTGATTTCTTCTTCCTATCGGCTGTTTATTGAGAGCAAAATCATTACTATATGTATGTAAAGTGTTTCTCTCTCCTGTTCCATCTACATGTGTTCTCCTACTGTGTCTGATTTCTTCTTCCTATCGGCTGTTTATTGAGAGCAAAATCATTACTATATGTATGTAAAGTGTTTCTCTCTCCTGTTCCATCTACATGTGTTTCTCCTACTGTGTCTGATTTCTTCTTCCTATCGGCTGTTTATTGAGAGCAAAATCATTACTATATGTATGTAAAGTGTTTCTCTCTCCTGTTCCATCTACATGTGTTCTCCTACTGTGTCTGATTTCTTCTTCCTATCGGCTGTTTATTGAGAGCAAAATCATTACTATATGTATGTAAAGTGTTTCTCTCTCCTGTTCCATCTACATGTGTTTCTCCTACTGTGTCTGATTTCTTCTTCCTATCGGCTGTTTATTGAGAGCAAAATCATTACTATATGTATGTAAAGTGTTTCTCTCTCCTGTTCCATCTACATGTGTTCTCCTACTGTGTCTGATTTCTTCTTCCTATCGGCTGTTTATTGAGAGCAAAATCATTACTATATGTATGTAAAGTGTTTCTCTCTCCTGTTCCATCTACATGTGTTCTCCTACTGTGTCTGATTTCTTCTTCCTATCGGCTGTTTATTGAGAGCAAAATCATTACTATATGTATGTAAAGTGTTTCTCTCTCCTGTTCCATCTACATGTGTTTCTCCTACTGTGTCTGATTTCTTCTTCCTATCGGCTGTTTATTGAGAGCAAAATCATTACTATATGTATGTAAAGTGTTTCTCTCTCCTGTTCCATCTACATGTGTTTCTCCTACTGTGTCTGATTTCTTCTTCCTATCGGCTGTTTATTGAGAGCAAAATCATTACTATATGTATGTAAAGTGTTTCTCTCTCCTGTTCCATCTACATGTGTTTCTCCTACTGTGTCTGATTTCTTCTTCCTATCGGCTGTTTATTGAGAGCAAAATCATTACTATATGTATGTAAAGTGTTTCTCTCTCCTGTTCCATCTACATGTGTTCTCCTACTGTGTCTGATTTCTTCTTCCTATCGGCTGTTTATTGAGAGCAAAATCATTACTATATGTATGTAAAGTGTTTCTCTCTCCTGTTCCATCTACATGTGTTTCTCCTACTGTGTCTGATTTCTTCTTCCTATCGGCTGTTTATTGAGAGCAAAATCATTACTATATGTATGTAAAGTGTTTCTCTCTCCTGTTCCATCTACATGTGTTCTCCTACTGTGTCTGATTTCTTCTTCCTATCGGCTGTTTATTGAGAGCAAAATCATTACTATATGTATGTAAAGTGTTTCTCTCTCCTGTTCCATCTACATGTGTTCTCCTACTGTGTCTGATTTCTTCTTCCTATCGGCTGTTTATTGAGAGCAAAATCATTACTATATGTATGTAAAGTGTTTCTCTCTCCTGTTCCATCTACATGTGTTTCTCCTACTGTGTCTGATTTCTTCTTCCTATCGGCTGTTTATTGAGAGCAAAATCATTACTATATGTATGTAAAGTGTTTCTCTCTCCTGTTCCATCTACATGTGTTTCTCCTACTGTGTCTGATTTCTTCTTCCTATCGGCTGTTTATTGAGAGCAAAATCATTACTATATGTATGTAAAGTGTTTCTCTCTCCTGTTCCATCTACATGTGTTTCTCCTACTGTGTCTGATTTCTTCTTCCTATCGGCTGTTTATTGAGAGCAAAATCATTACTATATGTATGTAAAGTGTTTCTCTCTCCTGTTCCATCTACATGTGTTTCTCCTACTGTGTCTGATTTCTTCTTCCTATCGGCTGTTTATTGAGAGCAAAATCATTACTATATGTATGTAAAGTGTTTCTCTCTCCTGTTCCATCTACATGTGTTTCTCCTACTGTGTCTGATTTCTTCTTCCTATCGGCTGTTTATTGAGAGCAAAATCATTACTATATGTATGTAAAGTGTTTCTCTCTCCTGTTCCATCTACATGTGTTTCTCCTACTGTGTCTGATTTCTTCTTCCTATCGGCTGTTTATTGAGAGCAAAATCATTACTATATGTATGTAAAGTGTTTCTCTCTCCTGTTCCATCTACATGTGTTTCTCCTACTGTGTCTGATTTCTTCTTCCTATCGGCTGTTTATTGAGAGCAAAATCATTACTATATGTATGTAAAGTGTTTCTCTCTCCTGTTCCATCTACATGTGTTTCTCCTACTGTGTCTGATTTCTTCTTCCTATCGGCTGTTTATTGAGAGCAAAATCATTACTATATGTATGTAAAGTGTTTCTCTCTCCTGTTCCATCTACATGTGTTTCTCCTACTGTGTCTGATTTCTTCTTCCTATCGGCTGTTTATTGAGAGCAAAATCATTACTATATGTATGTAAAGTGTTTCTCTCTCCTGTTCCATCTACATGTGTTTCTCCTACTGTGTCTGATTTCTTCTTCCTATCGGCTGTTTATTGAGAGCAAAATCATTACTATATGTATGTAAAGTGTTTCTCTCTCCTGTTCCATCTACATGTGTTTCTCCTACTGTGTCTGATTTCTTCTTCCTATCGGCTGTTTATTGAGAGCAAAATCATTACTATATGTATGTAAAGTGTTTCTCTCTCCTGTTCCATCTACATGTGTTTCTCCTACTGTGTCTGATTTCTTCTTCCTATCGGCTGTTTATTGAGAGCAAAATCATTACTATATGTATGTAAAGTGTTTCTCTCTCCTGTTCCATCTACATGTGTTTCTCCTACTGTGTCTGATTTCTTCTTCCTATCGGCTGTTTATTGAGAGCAAAATCATTACTATATGTATGTAAAGTGTTTCTCTCTCCTGTTCCATCTACATGTGTTTCTCCTACTGTGTCTGATTTCTTCTTCCTATCGGCTGTTTATTGAGAGCAAAATCATTACTATATGTATGTAAAGTGTTTCTCTCTCCTGTTCCATCTACATGTGTTTCTCCTACTGTGTCTGATTTCTTCTTCCTATCGGCTGTTTATTGAGAGCAAAATCATTACTATATGTATGTAAAGTGTTTCTCTCTCCTGTTCCATCTACATGTGTTTCTCCTACTGTGTCTGATTTCTTCTTCCTATCGGCTGTTTATTGAGAGCAAAATCATTACTATATGTATGTAAAGTGTTTCTCTCTCCTGTTCCATCTACATGTGTTTCTCCTACTGTGTCTGATTTCTTCTTCCTATCGGCTGTTTATTGAGAGCAAAATCATTACTATATGTATGTAAAGTGTTTCTCTCTCCTGTTCCATCTACATGTGTTTCTCCTACTGTGTCTGATTTCTTCTTCCTATCGGCTGTTTATTGAGAGCAAAATCATTACTATATGTATGTAAAGTGTTTCTCTCTCCTGTTCCATCTACATGTGTTTCTCCTACTGTGTCTGATTTCTTCTTCCTATCGGCTGTTTATTGAGAGCAAAATCATTACTATATGTATGTAAAGTGTTTCTCTCTCCTGTTCCATCTACATGTGTTTCTCCTACTGTGTCTGATTTCTTCTTCCTATCGGCTGTTTATTGAGAGCAAAATCATTACTATATGTATGTAAAGTGTTTCTCTCTCCTGTTCCATCTACATGTGTTCTCCTACTGTGTCTGATTTCTTCTTCCTATCGGCTGTTTATTGAGAGCAAAATCATTACTATATGTATGTAAAGTGTTTCTCTCTCCTGTTCCATCTACATGTGTTTCTCCTACTGTGTCTGATTTCTTCTTCCTATCGGCTGTTTATTGAGAGCAAAATCATTACTATATGTATGTAAAGTGTTTCTCTCTCCTGTTCCATCTACATGTGTTTCTCCTACTGTGTCTGATTTCTTCTTCCTATCGGCTGTTTATTGAGAGCAAAATCATTACTATATGTATGTAAAGTGTTTCTCTCTCCTGTTCCATCTACATGTGTTTCTCCTACTGTGTCTGATTTCTTCTTCCTATCGGCTGTTTATTGAGAGCAAAATCATTACTATATGTATGTAAAGTGTTTCTCTCTCCTGTTCCATCTACATGTGTTTCTCCTACTGTGTCTGATTTCTTCTTCCTATCGGCTGTTTATTGAGAGCAAAATCATTACTATATGTATGTAAAGTGTTTCTCTCTCCTGTTCCATCTACATGTGTTTCTCCTACTGTGTCTGATTTCTTCTTCCTATCGGCTGTTTATTGAGAGCAAAATCATTACTATATGTATGTAAAGTGTTTCTCTCTCCTGTTCCATCTACATGTGTTTCTCCTACTGTGTCTGATTTCTTCTTCCTATCGGCTGTTTATTGAGAGCAAAATCATTACTATATGTATGTAAAGTGTTTCTCTCTCCTGTTCCATCTACATGTGTTTCTCCTACTGTGTCTGATTTCTTCTTCCTATCGGCTGTTTATTGAGAGCAAAATCATTACTATATGTATGTAAAGTGTTTCTCTCTCCTGTTCCATCTACATGTGTTTCTCCTACTGTGTCTGATTTCTTCTTCCTATCGGCTGTTTATTGAGAGCAAAATCATTACTATATGTATGTAAAGTGTTTCTCTCTCCTGTTCCATCTACATGTGTTTCTCCTACTGTGTCTGATTTCTTCTTCCTATCGGCTGTTTATTGAGAGCAAAATCATTACTATATGTATGTAAAGTGTTTCTCTCTCCTGTTCCATCTACATGTGTTTCTCCTACTGTGTCTGATTTCTTCTTCCTATCGGCTGTTTATTGAGAGCAAAATCATTACTATATGTATGTAAAGTGTTTCTCTCTCCTGTTCCATCTACATGTGTTTCTCCTACTGTGTCTGATTTCTTCTTCCTATCGGCTGTTTATTGAGAGCAAAATCATTACTATATGTATGTAAAGTGTTTCTCTCTCCTGTTCCATCTACATGTGTTTCTCCTACTGTGTCTGATTTCTTCTTCCTATCGGCTGTTTATTGAGAGCAAAATCATTACTATATGTATGTAAAGTGTTTCTCTCTCCTGTTCCATCTACATGTGTTTCTCCTACTGTGTCTGATTTCTTCTTCCTATCGGCTGTTTATTGAGAGCAAAATCATTACTATATGTATGTAAAGTGTTTCTCTCTCCTGTTCCATCTACATGTGTTTCTCCTACTGTGTCTGATTTCTTCTTCCTATCGGCTGTTTATTGAGAGCAAAATCATTACTATATGTATGTAAAGTGTTTCTCTCTCCTGTTCCATCTACATGTGTTTCTCCTACTGTGTCTGATTTCTTCTTCCTATCGGCTGTTTATTGAGAGCAAAATCATTACTATATGTATGTAAAGTGTTTCTCTCTCCTGTTCCATCTACATGTGTTTCTCCTACTGTGTCTGATTTCTTCTTCCTATCGGCTGTTTATTGAGAGCAAAATCATTACTATATGTATGTAAAGTGTTTCTCTCTCCTGTTCCATCTACATGTGTTTCTCCTACTGTGTCTGATTTCTTCTTCCTATCGGCTGTTTATTGAGAGCAAAATCATTACTATATGTATGTAAAGTGTTTCTCTCTCCTGTTCCATCTACATGTGTTTCTCCTACTGTGTCTGATTTCTTCTTCCTATCGGCTGTTTATTGAGAGCAAAATCATTACTATATGTATGTAAAGTGTTTCTCTCTCCTGTTCCATCTACATGTGTTTCTCCTACTGTGTCTGATTTCTTCTTCCTATCGGCTGTTTATTGAGAGCAAAATCATTACTATATGTATGTAAAGTGTTTCTCTCTCCTGTTCCATCTACATGTGTTTCTCCTACTGTGTCTGATTTCTTCTTCCTATCGGCTGTTTATTGAGAGCAAAATCATTACTATATGTATGTAAAGTGTTTCTCTCTCCTGTTCCATCTACATGTGTTTCTCCTACTGTGTCTGATTTCTTCTTCCTATCGGCTGTTTATTGAGAGCAAAATCATTACTATATGTATGTAAAGTGTTTCTCTCTCCTGTTCCATCTACATGTGTTTCTCCTACTGTGTCTGATTTCTTCTTCCTATCGGCTGTTTATTGAGAGCAAAATCATTACTATATGTATGTAAAGTGTTTCTCTCTCCTGTTCCATCTACATGTGTTTCTCCTACTGTGTCTGATTTCTTCTTCCTATCGGCTGTTTATTGAGAGCAAAATCATTACTATATGTATGTAAAGTGTTTCTCTCTCCTGTTCCATCTACATGTGTTTCTCCTACTGTGTCTGATTTCTTCTTCCTATCGGCTGTTTATTGAGAGCAAAATCATTACTATATGTATGTAAAGTTTTTCTCTCTCCTGTTCCATCTACATGTGTTTCTCCTACTGTGTCTGATTTCTTCTTCCTATCGGCTGTTTATTGAGAGCAAAATCATTACTATATGTATGTAAAGTGTTTCTCTCTCCTGTTCCATCTACATGTGTTTCTCCTACTGTGTCTGATTTCTTCTTCCTATCGGCTGTTTATTGAGAGCAAAATCATTACTATATGTATGTAAAGTGTTTCTCTCTCCTGTTCCATCTACATGTGTTTCTCCTACTGTGTCTGATTTCTTCTTCCTATCGGCTGTTTATTGAGAGCAAAATCATTACTATATGTATGTAAAGTGTTTCTCTCTCCTGTTCCATCTACATGTGTTTCTCCTACTGTGTCTGATTTCTTCTTCCTATCGGCTGTTTATTGAGAGCAAAATCATTACTATATGTATGTAAAGTGTTTCTCTCTCCTGTTCCATCTACATGTGTTTCTCCTACTGTGTCTGATTTCTTCTTCCTATCGGCTGTTTATTGAGAGCAAAATCATTACTATATGTATGTAAAGTGTTTCTCTCTCCTGTTCCATCTACATGTGTTTCTCCTACTGTGTCTGATTTCTTCTTCCTATCGGCTGTTTATTGAGAGCAAAATCATTACTATATGTATGTAAAGTGTTTCTCTCTCCTGTTCCATCTACATGTGTTTCTCCTACTGTGTCTGATTTCTTCTTCCTATCGGCTGTTTATTGAGAGCAAAATCATTACTATATGTATGTAAAGTGTTTCTCTCTCCTGTTCCATCTACATGTGTTCTCCTACTGTGTCTGATTTCTTCTTCCTATCGGCTGTTTATTGAGAGCAAAATCATTACTATATGTATGTAAAGTGTTTCTCTCTCCTGTTCCATCTACATGTGTTTCTCCTACTGTGTCTGATTTCTTCTTCCTATCGGCTGTTTATTGAGAGCAAAATCATTACTATATGTATGTAAAGTGTTTCTCTCTCCTGTTCCATCTACATGTGTTTCTCCTACTGTGTCTGATTTCTTCTTCCTATCGGCTGTTTATTGAGAGCAAAATCATTACTATATGTATGTAAAGTTTTTCTCTCTCCTGTTCCATCTACATGTGTTCTCCTACTGTGTCTGATTTCTTCTTCCTATCGGCTGTTTATTGAGAGCAAAATCATTACTATATGTATGTAAAGTGTTTCTCTCTCCTGTTCCATCTACATGTGTTCTCCTACTGTGTCTGATTTCTTCTTCCTATCGGCTGTTTATTGAGAGCAAAATCATTACTATATGTATGTAAAGTGTTTCTCTCTCCTGTTCCATCTACATGTGTTCTCCTACTGTGTCTGATTTCTTCTTCCTATCGGCTGTTTATTGAGAGCAAAATCATTACTATATGTATGTAAAGTTTTTCTCTCTCCTGTTCCATCTACATGTGTTTCTCCTACTGTGTCTGATTTCTTCTTCCTATCGGCTGTTTATTGAGAGCAAAATCATTACTATATGTATGTAAAGTGTTTCTCTCTCCTGTTCCATCTACATGTGTTTCTCCTACTGTGTCTGATTTCTTCTTCCTATCGGCTGTTTATTGAGAGCAAAATCATTACTATATGTATGTAAAGTGTTTCTCTCTCCTGTTCCATCTACATGTGTTTCTCCTACTGTGTCTGATTTCTTCTTCCTATCGGCTGTTTATTGAGAGCAAAATCATTACTATATGTATGTAAAGTGTTTCTCTCTCCTGTTCCATCTACATGTGTTTCTCCTACTGTGTCTGATTTCTTCTTCCTATCGGCTGTTTATTGAGAGCAAAATCATTACTATATGTATGTAAAGTTTTTCTCTCTCCTGTTCCATCTACATGTGTTTCTCCTACTGTGTCTGATTTCTTCTTCCTATCGGCTGTTTATTGAGAGCAAAATCATTACTATATGTATGTAAAGTGTTTCTCTCTCCTGTTTCATCTACATGTGTTTCTCCTACTGTGTCTGATTTCTTCTTCCTATCGGCTGTTTATTGAGAGCAAAATCATTACTATATGTATGTAAAGTGTTTCTCTCTCCTGTTCCATCTACATGTGTTTCTCCTACTGTGTCTGATTTCTTCTTCCTATCGGCTGTTTATTGAGAGCAAAATCATTACTATATGTATGTAAAGTGTTTCTCTCTCCTGTTCCATCTACATGTGTTCTCCTACTGTGTCTGATTTCTTCTTCCTATCGGCTGTTTATTGAGAGCAAAATCATTACTATATGTATGTAAAGTGTTTCTCTCTCCTGTTCCATCTACATGTGTTTCTCCTACTGTGTCTGATTTCTTCTTCCTATCGGCTGTTTATTGAGAGCAAAATCATTACTATATGTATGTAAAGTGTTTCTCTCTCCTGTTCCATCTACATGTGTTCTCCTACTGTGTCTGATTTCTTCTTCCTATCGGCTGTTTATTGAGAGCAAAATCATTACTATATGTATGTAAAGTGTTTCTCTCTCCTGTTCCATCTACATGTGTTTCTCCTACTGTGTCTGATTTCTTCTTCCTATCGGCTGTTTATTGAGAGCAAAATCATTACTATATGTATGTAAAGTTTTTCTCTCTCCTGTTCCATCTACATGTGTTTCTCCTACTGTGTCTGATTTCTTCTTCCTATCGGCTGTTTATTGAGAGCAAAATCATTACTATATGTATGTAAAGTGTTTCTCTCTCCTGTTCCATCTACATGTGTTTCTCCTACTGTGTCTGATTTCTTCTTCCTATCGGCTGTTTATTGAGAGCAAAATCATTACTATATGTATGTAAAGTGTTTCTCTCTCCTGTTCCATCTACATGTGTTCTCCTACTGTGTCTGATTTCTTCTTCCTATCGGCTGTTTATTGAGAGCAAAATCATTACTATATGTATGTAAAGTGTTTCTCTCTCCTGTTCCATCTACATGTGTTTCTCCTACTGTGTCTGATTTCTTCTTCCTATCGGCTGTTTATTGAGAGCAAAATCATTACTATATGTATGTAAAGTGTTTCTCTCTCCTGTTCCATCTACATGTGTTCTCCTACTGTGTCTGATTTCTTCTTCCTATCGGCTGTTTATTGAGAGCAAAATCATTACTATATGTATGTAAAGTGTTTCTCTCTCCTGTTCCATCTACATGTGTTTCTCCTACTGTGTCTGATTTCTTCTTCCTATCGGCTGTTTATTGAGAGCAAAATCATTACTATATGTATGTAAAGTGTTTCTCTCTCCTGTTCCATCTACATGTGTTTCTCCTACTGTGTCTGATTTCTTCTTCCTATCTTTTGCTGTGAACTTATTGGCGAAACAGTTTTTTTTCTTCTCCTCTATTGCCTTCCCACCGGTCTCTTTAAGCCATTCACAACTGATGAAATTTATAATTTCTACCACAACTCCACTGAACCATCGATTATCACCACCACCAAGCTCGCAACACATTATTTCACTGCCACACAACTATTATCACGATTGATAAATGTTATTTTCGCAATTATGCAAAATCACCATCACCCTCACCCCTTTCTCTTTCTCTTTCTCTACCTCTCTCTCTTTTTCTCTCTCTGCCTCTCTCTCTCTCTTTCTATCTCTCTCTCTCTCCACCCCTACCTCTCTCTCCCTCTCTCTCTCTTTTTAAATTGTCATTTCCAATTATATAAATTTGCCATTACCGGACTGTCTTGAATCTCTCGGTGAGTAATTTCTCCATTTCCCGAAGTGAACACCGGAAGTTCTAACTGATCATGGCCATGTCTCTTAAGACGAAGTTTGATTGGCTGATCTAACCCCGTCAGGCTAACGTGCATTTCATCTGGCATGTCACTGGTTGATTGTTTATCCATGTGATGTATGGAGCGTTCTTGCTGAACCATTACTGTCACTGAAGGGGAATACAAAGCATACATTATTCTTTTTAAACATTGGGATATTATCGGTTCATGAAAAAAAAAAAACGAGAAAAAAAAAAGGTGGGGGAGGAGGGGGAAAAGTGGATTCAACATCTCGAAAACCACGTGAAAACCGCGTGAAAACCGCGGGTCCGCTCTTAAGGTAACAGGAATCAATTTTGCAGTAACAGTAAACATCTCCACGCTATTCCCACTTTCCCCTGTCTAATTAATGCGATTTACATTTCTCTTGTCAACTTAATTGTTTGATAAACTGATGGCGTGTCCCCAGGAAGTTAGCAGAGATTTTTAAATGGTAATAAAAAACAAGATTAATATGAGATAACAAACAACCGCCCTACACACCCACCTCCCAACAAAACCCAATTTTAAAAACTGTCTTTTTCGCCAACTTACTATCTCTTTGGTGCCCAAACGAGTGTTTTTACTTCTCGGGGTACAGAAACAGCCCTTTTAAGCGTTCATTGGGGAAGACTGGAACAAGAAAAAGGCAGACACAAGAAAGGCCCATGGCAAAGGTATAAATGCACAGAGCAGAGACATCTCGAAAGAAAGACCAACCTCTCAAAAGAACATAATACAATTTTCCAAGTCCCGAATCGCCTAACTTCAGCTCAACTCACCGACATGCTCAGCTTTGTCATGATGGAATCTAGGCAATGTGAGTACGTGCTGGAAACTTGTCAGAATGATCACAGCAAAGAGAATGTCTTGCATTGGGACTCTCATTCTGATGGCGGGGGGGGGGGGGGGGGGGATTGGCGAGATCTCACTGTTGGCAGTCCTGGGGCATCAGACTGATGGGTGCACGCTATGTCAGGGGCTGGTCGTAGTAGCGATGATGGTGGTGGAGGGTATGTTTTTTCGGGGGGGGGGGGGTGGAGACAGAGACAAAGAAGTTCATATAGCATGCAGAAGATTAATACATGTATGTAAAGGTAGTTGATGCTGTTGCTGTGGCAAATGCTCCGTTTTTTATCCACGTCTCAATTTATGATTAAAAAAAAAAAAAAACTCGTGGAATTATTAGCAGACTTACCGCCGCTTATAGGGCTCGGAATTGCCTGAAATTTTACAGGTTTCTTTCTTTTGGCCTGCAAAGGGTCTTTTTTTAGATTTGGAGACTTGACTAGGAGGGGAAGTATTTTTTTGACTTTGCTTTGTGTCGCTAATTTCGCCCCCCCCCCCCTCAATCCTTTCTTTTTCACGAATACGTGAGCGCATGATATTATCACTTCCTGCAATGTATTTATTATTAAACACACCGCCCTGTACACAGATTATTGTCATTTCTTGAATGCTGATGGGATGCGTAGAGCATTAATGCGCAATATGAAAGCAGCAAGACTTACCTAAAAACAAACCAATAGACCACAATAATAACAAAATAAACCCAGAGGGACGGGTAGGGAACGAAACAGATCCATTATTTTCATCTAAAATGAAACAAATAAACAGATTTGTTTATCCCGGGCATGGCAGGGTACTTCAACTAGTTTATCAAAAAAGACGAAATATGACAAAAAGAAGTATGTAGCAAAGCCTCATAAGAAATAATACAGATACGATATAATAAGACTTACAGATTTTCTGTGGTTTTATAAAATTTTATCAATTAATAAATATTCGTCTTTTTCACTCAATTTTGTAGGTTTCAGAATTTTTGGATAAGACATTCACTTTCTGTGCACAGTGGGGTTAAAAAGCTCAATTATCGTCTAGTTATACACCATGCACAGTGATGCTATTATCACAATTATTGTTCCTATCACTAAGCCTAATCCTGTAAGCAATACTATAGAAGTGAATGCCTTGAAGTCACAAGAGTATCCATATGGGGAGTGAATGATGAATCTCTGACTGTACTTACCTATTCACACACAGGAATTCCATGTCCCAGACAACCAACAACCCTACACAATGAATAGACCAAAGAAGATGATCGAAATGATCATTGCAATATACAGAAATGTTTGCTGTGGAGACATTAATGCCATGATATGGTAAGTAAACTTGATAATTTTTTAAGATATATTTCAACAATCATGAGAATAAAATAAAATAAAAATAATGAAACAAATAGAATAAAATAAAATGCATGTAAAGAAAACAAAGTAAAACACAATAAAAAGAATAATAAATTAAAATAAACAAATATTACTGAGTCTGTCAAAACATCTTTTACTTTTTAAAGAAAATTTCTTTCTTCATGTATTTATTTATTTATTTATTATTTTAATTAATTAAGTTATTAATTAATTTATTAATTTGCTTATTTAAATTGTGTTTCAGTTAATTATTGTTTATTTATCTACTCATTTATTATTTACCATTATAAATCTATTATATATTTCAGTAACTTGCAACCTTTGGCATGACTAACTGACCAAACTATACACTCTTCAGGCCTTAAATTTGGCAGGAAGGTGGCAATTGAGATAAGGAAGATGATGGCTATAATTAAAAGTTGTTTACTTCAAGCATGTATTTTTAAAAAATAACAATGTTCATTGCTAAAGCAAGACCCTAGATTATTACTTTTTATATGAGAGAGAGAGAGAGAGAGAGAGGGGGGGGGGCAGCACATGATTGTTTATTCCGGACAATGCCCGGTAGGTCATCTAGTTAAATATATTATTGATTTATTTATTTATTTATTTGGATACGGCACTTAAATTAAATATACATTATATATTCTTTTGTAATGTCAATATCACAAGACTGTTTCAAGATTTAGTACAATTATCAAAACTGTACAGTACACAAAGGACACTATTTTCTGAGACCTTTACTTTTAGGTTGTTTACCGGACTGCAGATTTACGACTTTGAGGCCATTAAATATTTGTCATAATCACAGCTTCCAAAACAATAAACAATTGAAACAAGTCATAGGAAGTTTCCGTAACTTCTGATCCACATAAATGTAGAAACACAAACAAATAACTAATAAATACACACGTTAAACAAATCAATCAATCAAAAGTAACCCTGGAAACAACAAACATAAAAATCGAGTATTCACAACAAAACAATACGTATTTTGTAAGTATTGTTTCCCTAGTTATCCCACATAACTTTACATTCGCACACATTTGCCGATAAATAGCTAAACAAATGGACCAACTTATTCTCCACTGTCAGTGGTTTCAGTTAGAAAAATCATCCAACCATCGAAATAATACTCCAACTCAGAACGATTTACTCTGCCAGAACACACACTTTATATACCGCTTGCCATTAAAACTCTTGACAGGAAACTCCTTGACGTTTTTTCTGTTCTTTTTTCTTTCTTTTTTTAATTAGTTAAAATCACGGAAAAAAAATTAAACAGAAGAATCACCCAGAATAAAAAGCCGACTAAACCGTGAAATCCACCAGCCAGACACAGAGTTTCTTGAAAAATGGCTTACGACTTTTCCCCCGCCCCGAGACGCCAGTGATTCATGCTATCCGAATGTAAGACAGGTAGTTTCATCATCTTCTGGTTGAACGAGCATGGCCAACTGCAGTTTTATGTCCAAACCGGCATGATGTCGACCTAGCCACCCTGGCAACTCTGCGGTCCTAACTTTCTGTAATTTTATCTATCTGCCTGGGCCCAAATCCGTGGATGGGCGTTTTTTTACTTTAGAATCTAATTCTGGATGAATTAACTCCATCTGCCGTCCATTTGTTGTCTGTTGACTGTCCAAACTGAGGTTTACAATATAATTCTAATTGGCGTGTTTTCATTTCCGACATGAAAATTGGGCTGTGGACCGGCATGCAATGCTCCGCCTCCATTTTGAGTAAAAGTATTTACAAATCGGAGAAGCTCAAAGTAGTTGGCGTCAAAGTTTTTCAAACTGGCTTTACAATTTCTAAATATTTAAATGCAAGTTATTCTAAATCTGAAAGTGCGTCTTCTCAGTAGAAATGTTTCTCACACATTAAACCCTTGATCGCTCCTGTGGGTTTTGAAATTGCGACTTCCGAATCGAAAAGTTAAATACCGTCTCAGTTTTGTTACAAATAAATGCTTGACAACAATACAAAATTCTACCATTAGGACAATGGCGGTTATTTATGAAATGGAGTACACTATACAAAAAATGCCCATTGTTCTCTACATATCAGTTCGTCGTCCAACTCACATACTGACAAAATATTACAAAAACCACAGAAAATCTGTGGGGTCCCAGCAAGGCTTGAAGCAAAGACGAAATATGGCAAAAAGAAAGCGTTGTGTGTAGCAAAGCCTCGGGTAAGAAATAATACTGAAACAATACAATAAAACGAGAAGAAAAAAAGAAGACAACCAAGCTTTCCATACATTAATCTTCATCAGGTAAAAAAGAAAGTAACAGGCTGAAAAGTTGAACCCATAAAACAGTTGAACAGATTAAAAATATTTTTTTAGAATGTTAAACAAATACGAGTACTTAGTTGAAAGACCAGACTTGGATTTTCGGAGCGCAGCACGTCCATCGATGTATGGTTTCTGTCATATTTGTTACGCGAGGCGTTGCTACACACAACCTCTTCTTTTCGCCATATTTTGACATCTCATGTACTGGTGTATCAATGATGTTGATGGCTCTGGCAAGATTATCTTATCACTGGTCCTGGTGAGATCTATCTTATATTCTTACAAAATGATATTTTCGTATCAATTATCAATATTAGTTTTCAAGTTATAACCAGAAACTTTTTTGCCACATCCAAGAATAACGAAAATGACCAAAATTTCGAAACACTCTTCTGTTAAGTGAGAACACTGAGTTTGAGTGTGACTGTGAGTCTGGGTTTTACGGTGGATCGGCGTGATAAAGGCCACCTTTTTGCCTATCACAGTCTGTTTGGGCACTTTATTTGTGTTTCGTATTCATAGCTTCTAAATTTCACAGGTAGAATTAAATAGTTCCTTAGAAATTGTATTACATTGGTAGAATTCTCAAACGCTGATTTTGTGCGAATCATTGTTAATATACCAGTAAGCGAGGTGGGAGACTTTTTTATTTTTTTTATTTGTCTTGATATTTTATAAACCGGCCATCCAATCGGACAGAATAACCGACTATTTGGACGGCCGGCCGACACCCCATCCACAGCAAAAATAGAATGTTTTTCTCGCGGTAAAATTTCACACATTCGTTATTTTCAGTCGCAGCGGAACTGGCATTAATGGCGATACCCTGCCAGGTTGGACAATTCGTACCGCTTTCTTTAGTCATCTTCACATGGGATTTATGACCGTTTGGCCGCCACATGCAGTCCTATAATAGGCAATGTCGAGTGAAAATTTGTCTATTAGCCTTAGCAGTCGCCATAGGAAAGATTAGGAGAGTGAAGTTTGCATTATTTCAGAAGTTGAGGATCAAACATCAAAGTATGGTGCATGGAACGTGCCATTTTCATCCTGTCAGCATGAAATGTCTAGGGTCGGTCAGTTTCATCGTTAACACCTGCGATCCGTTTCTCTCTTTTGTGGAACCTTGAATTTACGCAGAAGACCTACAAACAGGAACGCATGGAGCAAGTTCATGGAAAGATGCATCAGTTTATACAGCAGTAAGACTGAGTGAATGACTGATTGATTTTTTAAAAATTGGTGAGGTATAGGTTGACGGACAGCATTGTTCTTTGGTGATTTGTGGTAAAATGAGCTATGTGGGTTGATACAGCCGGTTGGAGATGAGGATACATTTGTGGGATGGATAGACAGGTGGATGGATGAATAGATCTGTAGCTGGGGAGTTTTTGGGTGGATACAGACACGCCATTTTTCAGTTTTGACCATCTGTACTCAAATGTTTGTGTAAAGAAATTTGTATCCATCTTAAATGACATTCACCATCCCGTTTCATCTAAATCATCGCGCCGATCATCCAGGACCACAAAAGAATATGCACCAAATTAAACAAGAGAAACATACAGAAAATCGTTTTTGCCCTTCGTAATTCGTCTCAACAAGTCTGGGTGTGTGCCATATTTTACCAGAGATACTAGAAACGATGTAAGACACTGTCTTCTTCGCACCACTAAAAAAAAATCGTGCACACAATTTGCGTGCTGATCAGGGGCGGGGCCCGTGACGCATAGTATGAAAAGAACGCTTGATATAATGTTAAATTTATGATGCAAAATTGTGAAAGTGCTACTGCGACTAAACAAAAAACCAAAAAAAAACCTGTTTTCCACAACGAGTGAGATTATAATTCAGCCATAAGTGGCGTCAATCAAGGTCTATAGCGATAGCTAACAGTTAACAAAATTCGATATTTTCCCTATTTGGCTTTGTAAACTACGGCACTTTTAATGACTTCCGCGCGTTTGCTACTAGGCGCCAAATCTCTGCACGTTAGAAGCACTGTCCTTATCTTGTCAGCTCTAGTATCTTTGATTTTACTAAGGTTCCATGTCATGTCACTACATGTACATGTAATGAGCCTGTTAGTGAGTTGTGATATGTTTATTTTTTGAATGTGTAAGATGTGTGTACCATGTACGTACTTTAAGATCTCCGTGAAAATGAAATTCTCTCATGGGATAATGGTTCTTATTAATTTATCTATCTATCTACATATTATGTAATTTGAGGCAAGGTGTGTTGGATGGATGGATGTATATAAACACCTGTATTTTATTGTAGCAAAGTGTATGAGACGGGTGGACAGATCTTGTTGCAGGGTGTATTGGATGGATTTTGGACAAACATGAACCATTCCAATAAACGCATACTTAAAAAGTCAAATGGATAAATTCTGAAGTGTCCTCTTGTAGGAATCAACCTAACATCTAGATGGTTGATTCTCGGTGTGTTGTCAGCTACATTGACAGGTTAATTACACATTAGAGATCACATTTTCTTGCAGCAATCCCAACCCCCAGAAAAGAAGCAGGCTTTCTTCTTGGTATTGGCCAGGGCCTAAGTGCAGTCGCAGCTTTTCTAACTTCTACATTTTCAATACAGCCAAATGCGACTGTTTCATGATGTAAATTTTACATCCTTACATTATGCAAACTCTGAAATTGTTTCACGAAAATGCAATTTGCCACAAGGTGGATTTACAAACATACAAAATTATGAGTCAAAGCAAGAAAGAAGAAAACAAATCCAAGACATTGTCTTAATTGAGAATTAAATTTTAATTCCTATTATTATTTAGGCTTCAAATGAGAGGGAAAAAAAACATGAACGAAAAGAGAAAAAAGACAAGGTGATATTTCACATTCAAATTCAAATACAAATACACTGCAGACAAACCCTTCATTTTTTACATTTACAGCAAAATATTTCTGTGTGTCATTTAAAACAATCTCAAGTTTATAAGTAAACAGAAAGAAAAAAAACGAATTCACAATTTCATTCAACAACCGTAAAGTCCAAACTTAAAACTTGAAGCATTACAATTTACATACAAGTTCATTCTTATATAGCATTATGACATTCACTTCAATCAAAATCAAACATTTACCTCATGGAACATCCAATTTTGTTGCTACACATTTTCCTGTCTCTCACGTAAACACCTATAAAACCAACACATAACATCAAATGTTGTGTCACATGAGCAAAGACACTGTGACCCTTTGACTTCATTATACTGCCCCCTTAAGACTTTATACTCTCTCTATATTGGTGGTAAATTCTGAAGAATGGTTTTTAGTACCCTTGATGTTAATCATAACATGTTTAAATAAAATGCCTGTCATGTATACTCTTAAGATTAGAAGGAACCTACTTTACATTTGCATTTATGGTGATTAATCAAGAATACCAAAGTGAGATTTCCTGTACTCACTGTGACATTTCTAGAGCAGTGACAGAAGACAAATGAACCCAGCCTCTTTACACACTAGACAAACACAGTATATCCACACATTACCAGGACAAATGGATGAAAATAACAACAACCAAACAACTGAGAGAAAAAAAAATGTTTTTAAAAATAAAGGTATCCATAAAATACAAATGTATGGACAATGAACTAAAATCTGACCTGACGAGCTCAACAAACTTTATATTTGTCCTTTGGCCATCAAAAACTCAAAAGATATTTATTTGTTCAGCAAAAAAGCAAAAACAAAACATACTTGTTTGTACCACTTAAAACCTCTGATTTCACACTACATTCCATCAGTGCAAATCACCTTTCAGCCAATGACAACTAAGTAAATGCAAATGCTGGACTAAAAGAACATCTTTATTGGTTCCAACTGCAGGGAATCTCTATTTATAGCTTCCTTTATTGTTTACATGTTACAACAAATATTACATCTATCATCGCTGTCCACAAAAACTGCTGATGTCAAATGGTCCAAAAACTGTAAATTTGATAAGTTAACTCATTCGCTACGGTAAGCCAAATATCCGGCTCGCTGATTTTCACTTTGCTACAGAAAGCTGAATATTCAGTTTGAGTGGAAACCAATTTTCCAACACTAATATCTAAGCCAACTCCTCAAAATATTGAATCCCATCCTGGTTCATTGATTTTCTTTTACTTTAACATCTAATGTATTATGTCTTGTGTTTATACAGAGTGAAAGAAAACACATCTTTGAATTACGTCTGGATTTCAAACTGGATAGCGTTGAGAATTTCAGTCCCGTCCACACCAACAAAAGTTAATGTAAGGAATGAGTTAATATTTGCTGACCTCGCTGATTTTACTACTCACGTTGCACGACGATAGCTGCTTCCTACAACAGGAATAAAAACATTTTTATGCTTCTCCTGCAAAGTAACGATTTTGACATACAATAGCTTCCCTGGTCAGTGACGATATTACAAACTTTGATGAGTGTGAACAAGCATTGTTGATTGTAAAGGCTGTGTTAGGGGACCGTGGTACTTTACACAGTAAGATACAGCTGAGCAGTGAACATAACTCAGTATTTTCTCTATTCCGCTTTGTAATTCCACTACGGTCCCCTAACAACAACCGACTGTAAATGTCTTTGTCCTTTCTGTCAAGTCTAAAACTTACACACACTCCATTTTAATTATACATTATAAGTACCGTCAAACACCAACAATATTCTGGATACCTTCACAGTAATCAAATCACAAATACTGACAGACTAGAATTTTGACTCCTCCACTGACATGACACTTGTTCAGATTTCATTTCGCCACTTGATATAACCCTTCGAGTATCATAATGACACCAGCTGCGCTATGTTATATTATGGATTGGTATGGCAAGGGTTAATGATCAAATCACAACAACTATAACCAAGTGTAATGAAAAAAAAAAAGAGGCTAATACTTTACACAAGAACTCCCTGTGTTGTAGCTTCACACACGTCAAATGACAATGGTACTCCCTGATAAAGGCCATATTCAATACAATGTTATCAAACTTCAGATACTCCAAGTGCTTGAATACAGAATCATATCATTTTAAGTGACTGGTGGAGTAGACAGATATGCCTATTAAATATAAGTCTTTCACCTTTCAGTATCCAATCATTACATCTTTTAACATTTACATTCAATACCGTTCTGTATACATGCATTTCATAACTCGTGTAATTTTTCACTGCATCAATATATGACTAAGAAGACAATGTCACTTTCATGTGAATGACAAATTTGACAATGAAATAGAACATAAATTATATATAGCAAACACACAAAGATAATATTTTGCCACACCCCCAACACACATACCATAAAAGTTTACCACTTTCCACATTTCACTTATCTTACTTGCTATCAAAGACAACACACACGGATAATACTTTAACACATCCCTGATACACCTACCTTCAAAGTTACCATTGTCCACATTTCGCTCATCTTACCAGCTATTCTGATTGATTCTCTGGACAACATACAAAATCCAAAACGTAGCAATCAGCAAAATTTATCCAGATTCTGTACAGCTTTCCACAAAGATTGTTGCTAGGGGTACGTAGCCAAACTACAAACCCAAATAGAGAAAATACAGCATTGTGTTCATTGTGCAGCAATGGCTTAGAATGTAATATTCTTACTATACACCCCTAGCAACAGCCCAAAAATAAAGGAATCACTCCAATGTACAACTTCAGCTTTCAGGCCAATCCTTAAGGTTTTATGCATACACTTAAAATGATAGTTTAAAACAAAATCTCACATCTGACTTCCACATGATCTGGCTGAAACTTTCACCGATACACCAATGTTATTAGTTTTATGAAACACAGAGGAAATATCCCAACTTCGTTATTGCTCTAAGAAAGATCTTGAAACCAGTGCTTTGGTCAAGACCTCCCACTGTTGTGCCAAGTGAGACCTGTGCTTCACAAAAAAAAAAACTGGAAACCTTTTGTTTCACAGTAGACAACAATAATCTGCAGTCTGACTGAGGCGCTGAAATGGTACCAAATACGGTCCACATCAGAGACGACTAAAGTACTGCAAGGAGATTGTATTATTGAAGAGGTTAATTCAAGACTAGGGTCAAGTCACATTTGAGACATTTTGAGAAAGGGCCAAAACACATTGGACATAATCTTGTTATTGCATTGACGTGACCCACTTTCAAATCAAACTTTCTCAGTGCTGGTTAACGTTACAAGGATGATGTTACGATAAACAGATAGCCCTTTTTATCCTCGTTTCCCCCATAGGCGCAGTTGTAATTTTAGCAAAACGTGACTTAACCTTGTTCTTGAACTGACGTCATTGATTCATAATTTGGTTGTGCTTTTTCCTTTTTTTTCTTCACTGTATGTGTTTGATTTGATATTAAAGTGTAATTTGACCAGCCATTGCTGGATGCTTCTTTCCACACTTTGCCACAGGAGATTCAGTATCCTATCGCTGCGCCAACAGCAGTTTTCTCCTCTTGCCTTTACTACAAGGAACATGTTCAATACAGTTGATTACTGTGATGATCTACATCTTCCTCAGAAACGCCATGGAATGGAGAATGACAAAAACCTCGCTTGTGATTTCAAGGCAATCACTTCAGCTCCCTACTGTGTTGTGGATGGGTCAGAGTAGGGTGTGTGTTTAAAGTCAAGGGTTATGTGTGAGGTGAAGGTCATATTTCATTTAGACAAATCCAAAAGCTTTGGTCTTGATGGATAACAAAAGCTTGGTCTTGAGGAGAGCTTTGGTAGAGTACAATGGGATGTATAGACGAGAGATGCAGGTGTTGGCTGTGGGCAAGTGGTCGTCATCGGCTGGACGAATGGTGATGCTGGGCATGGGCTGGAAACCTTCTTCACTGGCCGGGAGGGCGGGGCTGGACGTCCAGAAATATACCTACAACAGAAACATTGACAAATGTATACTTTCATGCTTTCACTTCACTGAATGTTGTACAGCTTCTCTATTCACTTTGCTAATGCTTTTTTGCTTGAAAATCTGGCTCTGTGTACCTTTATAATATAGTTTAAAAATCTAAGCATGTGACTGACAGAATGATTGAATATTTCTCCGCATTGAAAGAAAGGCTGGTTTTGCAGAACGATGCCAACACAGAAAGAAAAGTGAAAATAAGGAATAGTGTACTTTTGTATTGTGGGTAAAAAATCTAAGCTGTAAGCTTGTGACTAACAGAATGATTGAATATTTCATCACAATCAAACAAAAGGCTTGTTTTGAAAAATGTTGCCAACGAAAACAGAAAAGACAGAAAAATGAAATTGTACCAGGATGCATGGACTAGGGTAGTGGGTGAGCAAACTAGCAAACAAACTGAATGAAAGAGAAAATGTTGAAATACCTTCTTCACAATGACGAGCGAGACAGAATGAGAGAGAAAAGAGAGGTGGAGAGGGGAGGCCAGAAAACTCACCAAATCTTGTCTCTCATAGTTGTTCATCTTCTCCACCACAGCCCAGAACCAACGCTTGAATCTCTGCACTCTCTCTGAGTTCTCTCCTGAAATTATTCACACAAGACAAAATTCAGTTAATGAATTAAATTAAGTTCTGATTTCACAAGCACTTGCTGTTATCAATAAAACACACTGAAGTTTTGTTCCATTGGGTGGAACTATGCACAATCAGTGACACACTAGTAAATCTTTGCTGTCCCTTTTTGAGCTTAACACTTTGTCCCCTAAGAATGACATGTTTCTATCTCCACTTTTTGGCTGAACTAAATTACATACTACTTCAACTGGCATTCTCCATTGTGTGTCAAAGTATCAAGCAGATTCAATATGTAATTTGTAAGTATTACTACAAAGGAAAAAAGCCGTATCTCTGAAAGTTATGAGCAAATGAAACTTCAGTTCAATCATCAATTTTTTCAAAAGCTGATGGAAGGGAGTTAGAACCTTGTCACTCCAAGCGGATGACTTGGCCAAGATGTAATTGTAGAGCAAACGATATTTCATCAAATTATTCCCCTGTCCTTATTCAAGATGCATTTACAACTTCTAGGACTCAAATTATGGACAGGTGGAAGCTCTCATTATGGACATTTATTTTTCTTACAGTCAGCCCCCAACCATGAAGAGTTGCCTTTAGCTGGTTTATCATTTCAGTTCCCTCAAGCTCTGTAAAAACTCACATAAAAATGTGTGAAGACTTAACAAGAAACTAAAATACATGAATATTTAGACTCACCACTTTCATCATTGAAGGAAGTATAACTGATCAGTGTCTGTACGTTGATGTCTCCAACTCCATTCAACAGCAACCTCAAATCTTCAGCTGTCAGGCCATCCAGTGAGTTGGAGGGGATCACATCAAACACACCCAGTCTCAGATTCTGATGGAAGGAACCAACAGGTACATAAAGATAAATGTAGTCAACAAGTGGCATTTTCAATACTAAATCACATGGTGAAGTTGTGTAGGGAAATGGCTAATGAAACGACTGTAAAGTTGATATACAGAAAAACATAACAGGACATATAAAATTGTATTACTGCAAAATACTTGAGTTTGTGGACAGTATGACAAACAGGAATGATGTCAGAATAGATGCTACGTATCGTCGGTTTCATGATGAAGGGGGGACAGATAACAACAGCTGTACAACAAAAAGGCGAATGCTTAACTATTTGTATGACAAAAAGACAACAGAACATATAAAAAATGTTACAAAGCACTGCTCAGAACTCTTACTATTCACACCTTCTCCACACACCAAGTGGCAAGTGTTTAATTTTATCAAAGAAAACAATGTTATGGTAAAAGTGTGAAATAGACTATATGGTGAGATTAGAAACACAAAGGTGGGCTTGGGCAGGCATTAGGAATGTGTGTTAGACCGTGACCATATCAAGTGAGTTCTACTAAAAAGCAACTTGGACATGTAAAACACGGGCAATTTACAACAGAATGTTTTTTGACAAGGCTGGTGATATCTGATGAACAAAACAATGCACAATTACCTACCTTCAGGGCTTTCTCGGCCACCACCACCATACGATGCTCTGCGTATTTCCGCACGTAGTTGTGAACATTCTGAGCTGACACCTCCGCCTCTGCTCCATCTGGAATCAATTCTACCTGTTCTCCTCCCTGTCAAAGGGATAATTCATTATTGACATTTGGTACAAAAAAAAAAAGCTGACAAAGATGGAATAGAAATATGAAAATACAGCTATGGTATCCATAATCTATGCTGAGAGGGGCATTGCAAAGGTTAGTGCATGGATGGATGCAGAAATGACCTTCAGGTTTATGAGTCTTATGATCTGCAGTCTCACCACTTTGGAAAGGATCGAAAATGACAGAAATAAAATGGAAATATGGATATTATCATGCAAATGTTGGGACAGGTGTTGCAGAATGCAATACATGGCAGGAAACATAACATACCCTCTCTAACTTCAGGTTCATAATACTTCCCCTGACCTGCAAACTGACCCTTAACTCCCCAAAAAAGATTACCCAGGCTTTTATTTTGTATATATATATTTGACAGCATCCAGTTGCAAACCTAAATTTTGGGATCCTGAAGCTTCAACTACTATGGGGCCCCTTCACAAACAGCAACAATAGGGCAACATCCAAAATTCACTAATAAAAAAAAAAGTTTCTTCAAGATCCCTCTGGGTCTCGGGGTCCTGAAGTTTACGCTTCATTAATTTCTTGGAAGATCTGCCACTGACTGCATCATAACAATGGATAGTTTGTACCCAAGACGATTAACAATTACTCAGTTTTAAGAAGATCTACATGCTACAGCTACTCTTTGGTTATAACAACTTGAACAGGAATGAGAAAGATAAGTTGTCCATAAACAGTTTTTACCTCTTCAGCACTCAGTTCTACACAAAAGTTGAGGTCCAGTGCTGTAAAGATCAGCTGTGCATCTTTTGTCTCCGCATCTTCAACAAGTGATCGTAAGGACTCGTACATCACTGGGTCAAAGAATGCCAGATCATGCCAGCCAATACGTCGACCCAGAATGCATTTCAGAACGTGGCGGTTGAAAAATAAGGGACAAATCTCATTTTGAAGTAGACACAGACCAATAATCCTGAAAAGGAGAAAAGCAAAGAAAACTCAGCTTAATGGACATTTCCTGAGATTTAACCTCTGAGGTGAACCAGAACTCATTCCCAATAGTAACTACTGTGGGTGTGGACAAATACTTGCACCATTATCCAGTTTAAAGTATAGCGATGGTTAACTCACTGAAGACCAGCCCGCCAGGGCGGAACAACTCTTAAAGACCAGGGGTTTTGGGGGGTATTTCAAAAAATTCCCACAACCACATTTATTCACCAATCCATTCCATATTTTGACACATAACAGGTTTTAAATTGAACAATGCAAAAAACAAAACTTGAATAAATTTATTCAGATAGTTTTTTTTCATGAATTTTCAAAATTTGGCAAGTTTCTTTGTTTCGCAAAAATTTCTGGCCTTTGTGTATTGTACTGATGACCTTATAAAAATGTCAAAAAAATTGCATGAAAGTGTCACAAGTGTTTGAAAGTAATATTATTCACCTTAGTCAACAAGAACAAGACCTACTACTGGCTTTCAGTGCACTGGCCTTAGCCTTAGCACGATCGCTGGTACTGGGAGGGCTAGATCTAGAATCTGAGTCAGAATTTCCCTTCCCAGGCACGAATTCAGGATCTAGATCTGAATTATAGGCTACATCTACCTCAGATTCATCACTGGTGTCTTCAAACGGCTGGAAAATGTTCGTTTTCTTGCGTTTTGAAGCCATTGTCTTGACTAGATCTAGCGATCAGCTGTGACAGATCGCGCAACTGATGGATGTTCTTATTTCGACCCAACATAGAGTGATAGTTTTTAAAAAATCGTTTTAAAAAAAGTTGCCAGCCGAACCCAGTGAAACTTCAACGAAACAAGTCAAGATGTTAAACTGCCACAGAGAACCAATTCCATAAGCGTTGCGGGAACAGTGCAGGGGTTAGAAATTTTATTCATGTATCCCGCAGGCGGTGCGGGATTGGGCTTATGCGTCGATTCAGGTATCCCGCAACTTGTGCGGGAACGGGCGTCAGTGAGTTAAAAGCTGTTCTTTTTTCTTTCACCTAGTATAAACACAAGCCATGACGCATTATGCATCAAAATAACAGAAAATCAATGAACTAGGGTAGGATTCGATATTTCAAAAAGTTGGCTTAGATATAAGTGTTGGAAAATTGGTGTCCACGCAAGCTGAATAGTCTGCTTTCTGTGGCAAACCAAAACTCACGAGCCGAATATCTGGCTTCCCATAGCAAATCAGTTAAGTGAAATATCAAGCTAAACGTAAACTTTTGGAAATTCACTGAACAATTTCCAAGTGCCGATGAACTGTTCTGGTATCAATTAAATCACAGCAAATATTTTCCTCTACAGTAAATAATACAAGCTGATGGTCCTGCCCAACTCTGAAATTCTGCAGTTTTCCCGATTTTGTGGAAACAGAAGATGACCAGATTCTACACCAAAATATCATTACTGCTCAATGACAATGGTGGTTCATTGCATTCATGAGCATGAAGGCTATCAGATAATATTATAGAAAAAGAAATATGCCCACAGGGCAATGTAACAACAGAATCATAATGGGATAAGTCATCAAATGACAAAAAAAAAAAAAGGGCCTTTTTTTTTAAACATCTCAAAAGTGTCATTAGTGTTGAGCAGTAACAATATTATTAAAAATATCTGCCCCCATGGACCATTTTCACTTCCGCGTTTCGGTTGTTTGCGGGGAGCCGCACGGCATCGAAAAGCACCGTGTAGGGCAAAAACCTCAACTTGCCTTAGTGATGGCATCTGAATACGTGCACAGTCTAAGCAAAGATGCATTTTTAAGCCAGAACCAGCACGTAACGGGTTTGTACAGTTGGGTGCCCAACAAGAGGATAGCATGGTTCGACCGTTGTCCATCGCTTCCGCCCTACAAGTGAGGCACGCCGCCATTTTTTTTGCAAATCACGTGATATGGAGGACGCTAAATGAAAAGGGTCCATAGCACAACTGAAATACAAAGAGAAAAAAGAAAAATCCTCCGTAACCAAACCACATATCTTAGTTCACTCTTTCACCATTTAATCAGTTACTCTCTTCCTCCTCCTGTAAAGTTGACATACTTTGGCAGTTTGTGCCTCAGACCATCAACGTTATCAAAGGTTGGGATGGACAGATGCCCTGTCAGGATACAGTATTATTACTGATGCGAAGTACAAAACATCAGCCATACCTTCCAATGTTTCTGAAAGCATTCAGCCTTTCTGCAGAAGCTTTGCCTATCCTAGGTGAGTAGTATCCTCTCTTGCCTGGCTGCCAGAACAAAGGGGCATTGTCCTCAATGTCATCCTCCATCAGTAACTCACAGCTCAGACCCTCCCCTCCCCTGGTGCCACCTCCAGCCGAGGCTGAAGGGGGGTTCTTGGCTTTATCAGATGACAAGTTGAAGATATCCAGATCCAGGAAACTGTCTGAGCTGATCTCTCTGTGGGGACACAAACATACAACATGCATGAGCATCTTCTAAAGCTCTTGCAGGAAGCCAGGAGGTAGAGTGACCACACCTGTCACAAAGCTGCTCTAACACAGGCATGCGAAACATGCTGCACCCGTGCGGCCCGCGACAAATCCAATTTTCTTATGCTTCGATGCTCATTTGTTTACCAATAAATCTTACATGTGGCCCATGAGCACTTTTCAGTTGACAAGCCTGCTCTAACAGACAAGAATACTCTACAGTGTGCATGATATGAGAAAAAGAGAAGGAATCTTCAAATCTATGGCACCCAACAAACCACAAAACTAGATAATACCACACTAAATTATATCTGTTATGTCTCAAGCTTTCAACAGCACGAGACTTCTCTCCCTCACACTTACATTCTCTTTCTCCCACCACACATTTGCACACACAGACTCATGAGTAAGCTGATACATACATACATATAGAAAGAAATAGTAAAAATGTGTCAGCAAGTTTTGTTCCTTTTATCACACATGCAAACTGCCCACAGGGATGAAAACTTTGGGCACACTGATGTATAAAATAAGATAAGATACGATAAGGTGAAACTTTATTTATTCTGTGACTGGAAATTTGCTCAGACATGATACCAAGAGTTACGGAAAAAATTTGCTGCACGGATACAGCTGTTGAGCAGAAGTGTCAATAACATTCTTTGACTCGGGAAAAATCTATGTGGCTCATAATGCCAACATTCCAGCAGTCTCACCATCTCCAGCATTGCCATAACAGTTCATGCTGGCATCATCAGTCTGCCATGAGACATATCGTCACCTTTCCCTAAAACTGTAGTAATCAGTTTCGACTACTATTCAGGAGAAGCCAAAAAACTTTTATTTTAGCAAACTGGTCTAGTGATGATGACTTTTTGCAAGTTTGCTATTTGATTATTTTTTGGCTCAAGAGTCTAGAGAACCAAGGTTATTCGATATGGCTCTGGATGTAGTTGAATAAATATAAAAATTGTATTTTTCGAACTTTTGAATTACTAGTCTCAGGGAATGGAAATAATTATTAATATCTATTATTTATGTTACCTTCCATGAGAGGTGATGATCTCCACAGCTTCATCCACCTTCTGTCTCAGGGATTCATCTGAAGCCAACAACAAGACCAGTTGAGATGGTGGCAGCTCTAGCAACATCCCTGTGATTTTGGCTGCAAGACTCTGGAAATACAAACAACGAAAGGTTTTCTCACTAACAGAACAGCAACACAACCTCAGCACCCAATAGAGTGGATCCAACACCCTACAAAATGTTCCGAGCTGCATGCAATATATCTAGAATATCTTCCGAAGGTGTTTCTTTCAAGGTATTTGGATTGTGAATGATGCAATATCACTTATCTCACATGGTTTAAGTTTGAACATAAAAGCTTTTTTGTATAGTATTCATAGATAACTGCCACTGTTGCAGGCTTAGGAAAAAATTCATGAATAAACAACGGTTTAATACTTAGTGTATCTCAAATGAAACTAGCAGGACCATGCTGCCATAAAGATGTATTTTCTGGTATTGATTTATACAGTATGCTTAGTATTGTAATTCATTTATTAATTGCAACAAAATCATTCAAATAATCAACAATTCAAAGATTTCACATGGTCTTGTGTGCAAGTAAAATGAAATATTCAGTGTTTCCCACAAATTATTTTCAACAGAGCTCAAAGGTCCAACCATACTGTTGAGCCAACCAGTCATACAAAGACCATTATGTATTTATTATCCTTGCATTTGTAGTTGAAAAGTGTGTGTGTGAAAACTTACAGGTCTCAGTGCCCGCACTTTTGGATACAATCTCTCTCCTAATTGCCGGCGATACTGTGTGATTGCTTCTGTACCACTCTCAGAGTTGTCTGCCCCTGAGCCACTCGTTGAACTTCCTGGTGGGGGGTCCGTAGGCATGAAAAACGGAGGGGCATCATAGGACAATGTCCTGCGCATCTCACGATCTCTGCTCCGCTGTCTGATTGTGCTTCTCTGGCGCTCCCTTTCACGATCTCTAGATCGCAGCCGATTGATGAGATCTGTGTTCAGGAAAGATAGGTGGATCCAAATCTTAATAATATTCTTTTGGCAAACTTTAATGCATCACTCAAGAGCCATATCAATTGAATGCTAAATGTCTTTGCTTGTACAATTGAATACACATCTCAGAGTCTTTAATTTCAGAAAAGAAAACAACAGTATGACATCAGTATAATAATAATATATTGACAATATGCCAACAGGGAAATCATGGCAAGAGACAGCGACTGTGTTGAACAATGTCAAGTACTCTACCTACGAAGGATGCCTTTCATATATCTTTATTTCCAAACTCTGCAGGAGCCTGGAATAACACTTGCACTCAAATACCTCGCTAAGAATTTAGCCTTGCTTGATGACAAGCCTAACTTAATGAGGACTGCACACAAACTTAGAAATCTCACACCCACCTGAAACATCTTCAACAAACGAGATTCAAGTCAAAATCACATGTCTATCACATGACCACTCACCCAGAGATTTGCTGTACTGTAAGGATTTGCCACCCACAAGAATGGAGTCTAGAGGTGGAAGTTTTTCCTGAGACAAGGCAGCCTGAAAAACATAGGGGAATCATCTCCTGTTCAAAGACCATTTCTTTTTGTTTTGTCTGTGACAATTGCTTAAAAAATGATCATTTTGAGACGTACTCTCATAAATTACAACACTGAAAAAGTTAAAAAAAACAACAACAGTAAACAAACAAACAAACAAACAAAACCTCCCAATATGGTCTAATTTCATAATCTCATGACCTTTAACAATTCCCTCTGTTATCCTCACCCAATTCTTATATCAGAAGGCACCAACTGAACCAAATCATAATCTCATAAAAGAATATACTCTTTTAGTTTCACTGACTGCCATGAGACCTTTGTTGTGAAAATTAGGTCTCTATTACATTCTACCACATGAATTTGAATCATCAGGGAAGCTTTTTTGCAAAGGTCACCGAAATGAAAGAATTTAAATAGAGCTCCAATGTCTCTGATTAATCAGTATGAAACAAAAATAAATATAATAGAGGGCAGTATTTGAAATGAAGCAATAAAACAATGCATCTACAATCAATCACCCACATACCTCAGTGCACCCGCTTCATTACTAACAGACAAAAGGCAAAAAATCTGGCTATCACAGAGAACAGAAAAAGCTCTACAGAACATCAGAAAATTTAGAAATCATAATGGCATACAGAATCACAGCTAGTATCAGGATATGACTTGTTGAGACAAGGAGAAAGAAGAAGAAGAAGAAGCAAGAAGCGACAAGCTGATGCTCACATTTGCCACAGCTGTGTAGAAACTGCGTGCCACACCACTCCCCTCCCCTGGCTCGTCCTTGAATGTGACTTTGACTCTATGAACACACAATGGTGGCCCTGAG